>JAVQJD010043664.1:0-31542 GCA_036023655.1 Nannoperca australis
CTATTTTCTATTCATTTCACAACGTATGGTGGTGAATAAGTGTGACTTTTCATGGAAAACACAAAATTGTTTGGGTGACCCCAAACTTTTGAACGGTAGTGTATATACACACACACACACACACACACACACAGAAACATGTTTGTGAAAAAGTGCACAGCATCCCAGAAACATGCGGTACAAACAGACACGGTCAAAACATAGTGAGACAAATGTGTAAATCTGATTTGCGGGTTAAAATAGTACGTTTCTGCAGGAAGGAGCATTGTGCATTCCAGTTCACAGCTTTAGACTGAGATATGTTCTTGTTTGCTTGTGTTTCCTCTCTCTTAACTTTCTAATTCATTTGAGCATGTGGGTGTATATTTTCCACCCACAGCACATATTACTTCCTTGATATGTCCTCCAATCTCAGCATGTGTGTACTGTCGTCGCCAGCCACCCTTCAAACACTCGAGGCGAGAAACAGGCCGTCCTTCACTTTGACTTCTTTAAATTGGCGTTCGTTTGGGGAACTGTGAACAAACATTCAGCCCAAGGTGTCATTATTCATACTGATGACTCACAGACAAGGAGATGTTTTCCCATCTCAACACTGCGGGGAAATGAATTGACATCCCATAGCAATATGTCTGTATGGTAAATCTTATGTAACATAAAACATACATGAACAATAAAGCTTACCATGGAATTGTCTTTTTAAGTTTAGGTAATGTAGGTAATAACTGCACCTTGTATAACAGCCACCTTGTATAAATGACTGTATACAATGTAAAAAATAACCTTGAATCACTATATCAACCTTGTCTATAGGAGGGCTTGAAATGATCTTTGTTGATTTAAGCTATGCTTCCATTAGCCGTGACTTTGCGGGTCACAAGAATTCAATAATTCTTTATGGTGTGAAATCTTTCCTTAATTTGGAACTTAAACCCTTTTATGTCAAAATAACCTTTGTAACTTGGACGAAAAGGTCCATGTAGCCTATCTGCTTTTGAAAACAGCTTGCTGCAGCTGAACTATTGAACCCGGCTTTAAAAAATTTTATATTGGGCATTTTGGATTGGATAAAATGTCTATTTAAAGCAGCATTAAAGAGCACCATCATTTTATCCTAAAGTATGAGATTTCTTAAAATGTACTTGCAAGTACTGAAACACCAAATGCTTTTATTTCCTGTGGTAGACATGTCTGTGGTTCAGTTATTTATTTAGATATTCAGCCAAACCCCCAAGAGTGGTGCACGACAAATGCCATTCCTGTAATGTCTCCACAGTGAATTAATGCAAATATCTGAAATATGGCCTCTAGCGTGCAGTCAGTTAATTCACTGTAGTTGGAGTAGTTAGCTTATGAGGAAAAGTACATAGGTTCATTTGGATTAATGCTATTTGTGCTGGAACTGAGCTCCATGTTAAATACAGGTCAAAGTGATTAAGTTAGAGAGCGAACCGATTAACTGTGGTGTTCAGCACTGGCATGTGTATAGCGTTATGCAAGCATGCTAGCAGACAAATGTGCAAATATTAAACACATGCAGGATAAGGTCCATTGTCTGACTCTAACAAGCTTGACAATTGTATTCAGGTGTCAGCCAGTGACAGAAACTGTACTAAAGTCTAATGGTACTTGTTAATTCTGTTAGGTCAACCACACATCTTTTGGTTTATGTATGTCAAATGACTAGCTGGTCAAATAGTATACCATATCCTGCCAGTAGTTCGGGATAGTTAGATTGTGGCTGTTCACTTATGAAGGTTCTGATGTGTTTTGGGGTGTTGCTTTATCCATTGACAGAGTAATGGAGTCAATTCTTGTCACTCTGACAGTCAGAATCAGTATTTAAATCAACATTCAGAAGCCAAGAACATGAACCAGTATAATAAACATATTCTTATGTGATGATGAATTCTCCCTCTGACCCCAGAGTGCTTGTGCCAACTAACTTGGCACAAAGGTTCCAACTGTGTTCCAACTTGTGCCCAGGACAAGATGATCTCCAAAGGCCCCTGACAGATTATGCCAGCAGATTATTTAAAGGTTACACACACACACACACACACACACACACACACACACACACACATACAGTTATTTCCAACCCACTAGTGTACTTCATAAACAGTTATACTTCTATACTGGCATTTCAGCTGGACTGCTAATGTTCTGACTCTGCATTGAGTTGTATAGTGGACAAGGATCACACTGTGATTCTCTTTTGATTCTTGGCTTTTCTTTGTGAAGGCACAAGCATTTATTGAAGAAAGACCCTGTGAATGCTTTTCTTTTCAGTTGCTCGGAGACTATGCTGTTTCCATGTCTATTGCCTTGCAATAAAGTGCTGAAAGGAAGTCCTGGGAATTGTGGTCCTTGTCCACTGTACAACAAAATGCAGAGTTACACAACAGAAACAACAGGAGAGAGAGAAAGAGAGAGAGAGAAATGTGGAGCAATATTTTAATACAGGGCATTGCAATTATGAGTGCCTTTGTCCAATGTACCAGCAAGATGACCTTTCTCAACACGAGTTGTATTTATCCTTATAGGTTTTAAATGTTCTGCTCTCTTTAGCAGCTCATTCTGTTTGAAAGCTACTTTATTAGCAGCTGGGCTTACAGAGTTTCATTTCAACAACTGCCCTATCCTTTCCTTCCACTACATAGTTTGTATATTTTGTCCCCCTGGTTTGCAGTAATTCAATCCGTTTTATTCTGTGTAATTCTCTGATAGTGCATTCATTAATTGTTTATGGCTGACCACAGTCACTGTCAAGTTTGTCTATTGAGACAAGTATTGTCAGGCATGCAAAACCTCTTATTGATACCACTGAAACACGATTAGAGAGAGAAAATCGACCTATCTATCCTCAGCAGTCCTGCATGTTTTAGGCTTCTAAAACCATTACAGCAGCGTGGTTGGACATTGCTTGCAACTGGTAATCAAAAGAGAGTCGAAGTCAACAAAAATCCAAGTTGCTGGTGTGAAGGTTTCTGATTACAATAGTGCCACAGCAGTGATACTGGTATTGCCTGAAGTTTGATACTCACAAGTACATTCTAAAAAAAAGTCTAGTTCTGCAACTGCTGTAGTACGTTTAATGTTGTATATTGTTCCACTAGTTCTCACTTTTTTGGGCAACATCTCAGGCTAGCAACGTGAACAAGGAACTAAAGTATAAAGCAGCGCAAAATATAAAAGCTAGCTTAGTGAGGAACACATGAGACGATGCGACAGGGAACGGGCGGTAATGGTCTGGTATATATGTTGCAGGGATAATGAGAGAAGTGAGCACAGGAGAGCAGGTAGGTGGGGGCTGTCAGATAATGGGAAATGGCAGGAACAGGGCTTCTTGCAGGACGAGAGGGAGTGGCAAGACCTGAAATGAAAGGAGAGTTAGTATAAACCTAAATGAGCAGGCTGGAAGAGGAAAATGTCGAGTATCAGTATCATAATATTGTGACATCCCTACAGTGAGAACTTCTCGCTGTGTCTGATGCAGAGGACTAATGTAGGGACACATGTTTCAAAAATAAAGTCATTGTTTTGATTTTACTGTTTAATTCCAGTTTATACCTCCTAATTCTCCCTCACTAGCTAGCCATGTTACCTCATCATAATGACGTAATGTTATTAAAGGGAACATCTGCCACCATGGCTGAGAATAGATCAATCCATCAACTAAGTTGCTTGCAGCACAAATGCTTCGAGTTACTCTCTCGAAGTCAGAAAGTAAGTCATCTTCTTTCATGTTTCCCACAAATCTCACTCTGTTCCCTCCCTTCTCAGTCCCTCTCTTCCATTCTTCTCAGTATCAACAGCAATGTAAATTATTATCCATAGTACTGAGAAGGAAAAACAAAAACAGAAACAAAAGAGAGAGAGAGACAGAACCTCCTACAAAAACATCTCATAAACCACCATCCTGTCAAAAATGAGCCACATTCCCCATTTTACATTTACATTTAGGCATTGTAAATTTAGGCATTTAGCAGATGAAGAGAGGGGTGATTTGGGTGGGGTCAATCAGGATCTTCTGGAGGGGACGGATTGCACAGGCTGGGAGACCGGCCAGGAGCGAGTTGCAGTAGTCCAGCTTGCAAAGGACAAGTGCCTGGACCAGCAGCTGGGTCGAGTGCTCCGGCAGGTATCTCCTAATCTTCCGCTTGTTGTCGATGGTGACCCAAATTCCTGGCCGAGGGAGATGGAACGACCTTCGTGGAGTCCAGGGTGAAGGAGAGCTCATGGGAGATGGATGGAGAAGCAGGGATGATGAGGAGTTTCATCTTAGCGAGGTTCAGCTGGAGGTGATGTTTGGTCAGCCAGGCGGAGATGTCTGTACCTGGGAGGATTCCCCATGAAGCTTCCACACACCGCAATATTGTCCAATAAATCATTCAAACGTGTCTTGTTGATGGCGTGGTCCTTGCTAGTGAAAGACCCAAAAATTTTACCAAACATGATGCACTTTGGGTCCTTTGGAGGGATTGGAAATTGTTTGTATTTCACAGTTCAACCATCATCACGAAAGACTTACAACCTGTGTAAACAAACCACTCTGAAAGCAGGTCCCAGAAGTGTTACACTTGTCACTATATTAGAAGTGCAGCTAAGTCATGAATTATTAACTGGCAGCAAGATTAAAGACCTGACAGCAACATGATGTACTGCCTGACTCGCACATTGTCCACATCTTGTGTAAATGGTTTGGCACAGGGACACTTTGGGTCGCTGACTTTGGAATAAAACAGACCGACATAGATCCGCCCTCTGTTGGGAAATGAAAGTTTAACACAGGCCCTAATTGTAATCGGGGTATTGGTCTCTCCTGTCACTGAATCATACTCAGGAAAGATCATTTAGAGACTAAAAAGGATGTCACGTGACTGACAAATTTCCTTGCTGTGCAGGTATAGAGGTGTATGTGTGTCTTTCAGACTGTATTCTTTTATGCTTCTGTGTTTGTAATTTTGATGAGAAAATTAAACAATGTGTGTCAGTCAAAACAGGATGTATCTGCTATCAAAATGATGCAAATAACTTTCCCTACAGCAAATAATTAGCATAAACTCTGACGGAGCTCCACACTACAGGTGCAGTGTCACACTCGTTGCCTTCGCCCCACAGAGCTTTACTGCCAACCTCAGTGTAGAGGGAAATGAATCAAGACAACTGCTGCAGTAAACACACTACTGCTGAATTAGTATTATCTAAATAGAATCGCCTTTTCTTCTTGGCCTGGATAAGACAAGTTTAGCACTGTGTCGCAATTAACATAGTGGCCTGCAGCTGAATGTGAGAGAAAGTAAGAGACAGAGATAAAGCATTAGAGAAAGAGAGAGACAGAGCAGCAATAAACCTACAAATCAACTTTATGCATTCATGCCTCCTGGTTAGTGGTGCACAACAAGTTCAGATGCATAATGCTAAAATATGAATAAAATATATTCCCAGGTTTCTTTGGTTCTGCAGTGAAATAGCTCATTATATGGATGTTCATAAATGGAACATATGTTTTATGTTATGCAAACACAGTATAGTAAGCACAAGTATAGGATGGATTTGGCATCTGGGCTATGACCTCATCACCACCCACAAGCATACAACGAGCTCGGACAATAGTAGACCTCCCCTAAACCAGTTACAGAGTTACAACTTTCATCTACTATTTGAGACCAACAACTTTGTGCTGACTCACCTGCTAGGCAGGCTAGCAGCTAATTGGAGGTGTACAGCAACGTCATCATGTTAGAGCAAAAAGTGGGCAGGTCTATGGTAGTTTAATTAGCCCTTTTTGGTGTGCTTGATAAATTTTGCAGCAACATCAGTATGTCAAACCTAAGCTCCAGTTTTCTGCCTGAACTGCCACATGCAATATGAAGACCCAAACTGTATATAATATTAAATGAATAAATAAAAAGATATTCAATTAAGAATAATATGTTTAAATGTAGGTAAACATTTTGTTTAAATCAAATAAGAGTTAGCTTATTGTTATGAAATATTAAAATAAATACGTATTTATTTCAACCTGCTTATTTTAACAATAGAGTTTACTGCAGATCACTTTCATTTTAGCAGGGTTCATTTTAGAATGCCCTTTGTTTAGTTTTTTGTGTATGTGTTTAATTTATTTATTTATTACCAATAACTATTCATACCACCACTTTTTATTAAAAAGTATTTGTCTGTCAATCAAGACAAACAATGCCAAACCACTTATGTGATTGGCTGCTGCTTCCATTCTCATAAGAAATAAATATTTAATATGCTTTTAATATACACAGGCTAATTATCGAGTCAGAGATTTCTGGAAACTATGCAAAGGTTTGCAAAATAAATGGTATCAATTGCCAGACTGAATTAACATTTAAATATGACATTCAGTGGGGTGACAAAAACAAAACTGTAACAAATGAAAAGAAACACAAATAAAGACACAAGACATGGTTTCATGAGTATGAAAATGATGAATGGTGAATCACATGCTATGGCCTTCACAGCCACCAGATCTCAACCCAGTTCACATACAGCACTCTCCACCACAATCATCAAACACCAAATGAGGAAATAAACTGGAAGATTTATGTTCATTCCTGGAGTTCCAAGGACTTATAGGATCTATGCCAAGGAACTTGAAGCTGCACCTTCTGTTGTTTTTTATGTTGGTCATTAATTTGTCACCCATCTAATTATAATATGTCATATTTCATCTAATTTAATTTATAATGCCATTCTAACTTAATTAAAAAATGACAATCACTTTAAGAAAAAAGCAGAATTCAAGAAATAAACTGCAATTGAGGATCCAATGAAGATTCAAATCAGCACAAATACTAAATCCTGTTGTTCCTGTGGTTTCACCTTGAGTCTGACTCTGAGATATTCCGAAGACAGAGAAAAACACAGTGTCAGCAAAAAAAAAAAAAAGAAGAAAGTTGGAGGAAACAAATATCAAGAGGATACAGTGAGAGTGGCAGGTGTGAGGGGGGAAAAGAGAGTAAGGAAAAATAGCAAGACATGCAGTCTTTGTTTAAGGGCTGTAGGCTGAAGATGAATGCAGCATTTGTATAAAGTGTGAATCAAGAAGGGAATCAAGTAGAGGAGAAGGAGGCAGAAAGATGGAGAGGCAAAGAGCGAATGGGGGAAATAATGGTTGTCTAGGATTAAATAGATATAAAGAAATGTCTCCTGTATACAAGACAAGACTACATTTTTCAAACAAATGGGCGTACAGTAGATGAAACATTGATGCTTACTGTTCCTTCAGAATGTCCGTCAGCAAAAAAAATGAAATATTTCAAATATCTGTGTGAACTTCAAGAAACTCTACCATACCAACCTCGCAGCCTGTCATATGTTTTCCTTATTTCTGCTGTGTCTGCCAGACCAGTTCTGTCTCCTTTACCTTCATCCTTAACTTGCGCATACACAGACATGCACAGTCAGACAGAGGCATTCTTTCTGTGTGCAAGCATGAGTTTGTATATATTTCTCAGACACACACACACACACACACACACACACACACACCTTGCGCTTCAGATCTGAAATGAGGTGGAAAAGTAACTGCGAAGCCAGACGGGCGCCTGCAGCTATCTCAGGGATGAATACAACTATTCCATTACAAACACCTTTAATGTCGCCATGGTGTGTTTGACTTGCTATGCAGGCCCATCATTTCATTTTTCTTGAAGGTACCAACACTATTATTTCTGGTTGCAACGTTGCCGCATACAACTCATAAAAAGGGCCAAACAGCAATCAACCAATATGTTTTCTTAATGAGAAGGCATAAAAAGTCTTTCATGGCTTTTCCAAACTGGGTTAAGTTGTGAGCAACACATTAACAACCTTGGAAAATAAATTCATATTACAGACGCAAGGTGCTGGAGGTGGAAGAAACCAACTCTACTGTGATGTGTGACATCTGTGGTGGCAGGCTTACTATAAATCAACACTCCTCATTCCCGTAGACAATTTTAATCCGCCCGTCACAGCTGTGTAATCTAATGTGAAGTTTGTGACAGATTTTATCGTTTTTCAGAAATGATATACCTTTTAAAGCTCTGATTTCCTTGATATGTGTTTTTATAATAACTGGACATTAAAATCCTCATAATGAACTGTAAACAGCAGTAAGGAGCTTTATTTAGCATGCTCGTGTACTTCTCTTGAACTCTAGAAAGTTCACAAATATCACAGAGTGAACACAGCTGCAGCTAGAATTAATAATGTGTACATTTAATTTGAGTGTGAAGCTCAGAAAACATAATAACTGGCGATAGTTTCCTCAGCACCCAAATTGAACTGTATACCCATTATGAATTAAATTTGCTGCAGGTGTGTTTTGCACACAAATTATAATTCTGATAATAATGAATGAGGAAATATTTTGTTCCATATATATTTTGGCATCACATTCACTGTCTACTGTCTACATGTATGTGTTTTTATGTGCCCTTTTCTACAAATGGACAAATTATTATAATGATTTCATTTTTGAAATGGTTAACAAAATCCCTTGTTGTCTTTTTAACCATTAAAAATCTCTTTCATTCTTTCTGTGATAAGTACATGTAAGTTATATAATAAAAGCTTAAGAATTATGCTGTATCTCACTGACAACAGTGTCCAGGTATATGTGAGGGAACTGCTTCAAATTATATCCATGCACAAGGACAGAGATGTCCATACAAAATTGTGACATAAGAAGAAGGTCATTGTCAATTTAATTTATGGTTATTAATGTAGACCGAACCTGAACAGTTGCCGGCTTGTTCCATGATTGGTTCTTTGACTAAAACCCATCTCACTCTTTCATTGAATAAAGTCCTGATCCATTTCCAATATATTAACATGGGGTCAGACAGTATTAGCTTGTCTGCTTTTGAAAACCATTCATAATCTGTCAGAGCTTCTCATTTTTCTTTCTATTGTGCTTTGCTTGTTTGTGCAACAAAGCCTGATGTTGAATGTGTGTACACTATTATGATCGATGTAATGTTTAGTGCCCTTGCTCTAGTATATATGAAATCTTTCTGTCATCGTATTTTAATAATGTAATTTATCAGTAAACAACCTATTTGGCTTTCATTCATTTTTATATTTATGGACTGTTGATTCGTCGAATCATTTGTTAGATCACTCAGCCGTTCCTTTATTACTTTTGACATTTTTTGACACAGTTACAGGGTCCATTTCTTTTTCTAATAATTTTTATCAAAAATCACACTTAGATTGTTTAACTTTTTACCATTTTATGAATTGTGATAACTTTGGATATTATCTAGAACCCTCATGATGATCAAACATCTGCAAAACTAATGACATTCTCATCCAATGGCTAATGGTGATCACGGTAAACATTATTCCGTTATAGACCCACAGAGTGGCTACTATGCCTAGATTTAACATATTAATAAATCCTTACACGATGAGGCTCATAAGGCTCATACTGGCATTGCAAAACCTCACAAGGATCTGGCTCAATGGTTGTGAGGAATTACCAGGAGCCTTAACACATACTTACTTTGGAAAATATTTTCTGTACAATTCCTTCACCAAGCACCAAAAAGAAAATAACTGCGATCATTTAAACATTTTTAAACACTTTCTGAAGAACAGTCATACAGTGATGTGTCACCCTGTCTTTCTGTGTCCCAGTCTGTCTCTTCAGATCTTTCTTTTTCTCCCACCCTTATCCTCCCCTCTCTTTCATTATACCAGCTATAAACATTATATGTGTTGTATATTGTCTCCATAAAATATAACAATTATTGTGACCACACTCATTTACCTGTTGTCTACACACACATCTAGTTGAGATCCACTTCTGTCAATTAAGGCATTCCTTCTGCTTCAACAAAGTTTTCTTCCATCTGTCTCATTAACACAAGAACTTCTCTGCTTTTTGTCTACTTCTTTGTAAAATTGGTGACATTATCTTATGATGTACACCGAGCACTGACACTGTGCTGACAAGCAATGACAGCGACGAGTGTAGTGAGGAAGCGCGAGGTGCTTTGTCTTAATGTGCTGCCATACAGCCTGAGTTCTTCTCCCCCTGTGCTATGAGAGTTACCGTTCTCATCTCCTTCATCTCAGGACTGTCTTCTGTGTGTGTCTGTCTTTGTCTGTCTGTGTTTTTTATGTTCTCTTTTAATAAATCCAATTACAGTACTTTTTATATATATTCACTTAAACAGGCAGCATCTTAGCTACGGTACATTTTTACAAGTAGGTTTTTCCATTTGCAGCTACACGTTCCCACACCTGCCTCCATCTGCGACCATGTGTCCAACCTGTGTTACAGCAGCCTTGTGAAGTAAGTGACCTTGTCTCTTGTGGCCTACATTATCAGGAGTGTGTCATAGAGAGGGTCCACTAATGCACACTAATCCTCCAACACAATGACCCCAATCCTTTAAATCTGTCAATAGGGAAGCTGATGCTCCAGATTAGTGATCCTGCTGTAATGATACGGAGGGACTGAACTCCGGTGTTGTTGTTTGCAAGACAAACTCACACAGTTTTTGATTTACATCATTATATGCAAAGAAGCCCTGACTGCTTTGTCTATGGACTATTTCAATGGATTATTGCCAAAATAATGTAACCGGAATTATGCTTCATTGTGCTGTTTCCCGACCACTCGAGACGAACTCCGACTGCAGCCAAGGCTTGCATTATGAGTATAATTAACTGAATAGCCCTCCCAGAACTGTGATGAAGCCAAATACTTCACAGAGACAGCATAGTTCGAGCATCGGAATGGTGTTCGGTTCATATCCCGGTGACCAAGGAATGAAATGGAGTGGAAAAAAAAGCCTGAGGATTTCCAGGCCAGGATTTCAGTGGAAAAGGACATTGAGACATATTTTTTTACTCCATTGTTGTCATACAAACTGTGCAGCTTTTATATCTTAATCATTACTGTGTCAGAACTTTTGACTTTTGAATGCTGCGTCCTGTATGATACAGCAGGTCTGCAATCAAAGATGCCGGGCCATGATGCACCACAGAGACAGCTTTGAATCACCGCTTATCTCCGAGGGGAGTTTGTTTACTTTTCCTGTCACTGCTGGACAGATAAATCGACTGGAAAGGGGAGAGAGTTTATACACATACAAAAAAAACGCTGGGCCTGTTGATAGAGAATTTGGAAGAAAGTTATTAAAATTGCTTTTATCAACACTCTAAATCCACCCGATGTTGCAGTGACGATGCTTGCTGTCACATCCACAGCTGCCAATTCCTGAGGTGCAGGGCATCAGATTATCTGGGTTTCTTTAAACTTGGGACGCTGTTTATACATCACAGCTCCTAGAATGTAATTTTGAGAAGTGTAGCCATGGTCACCGCAGAGACACAGGAAGTAAGATGGAGAGAAACAGACAAATGAGCCATGAGTTATCATATGCAAGCCCCCACCACTGATAATACCTGTAATTCTTTGGGGACACTGTCACAATACAATAAAAGAGAATCACTTTCTCTTTCCCCATCTTTCTCTCACTATCTGTGTAACAGTTATTTTGTGCAGCGGCACAGAATCCCAATATTGGCAGGGACATCAAATACATTGCTGTCAGTATGACATTTCCCTGAATGAATTCAGCCTTAAATCACATTCAATAGTGATTAAACATAATTAAATCCCACTGATTCATAGAAGAGAGCTTTAGCCTATAATCCAAATCATTCACTGTACTTCCCTATGAATGACATTTTACTGTTTTAAGGCTTTAAAAACAATGATTGAATTAAACTAATAACAAATGTATCCATTTGTTCTTTATTGATAAGATCTCATAGGAAATACACATCACATTTTGGTTTTAAAAGAAGAGGATGTTACATGGAAAAGGCATAATTTTTCATTCACACATGAAAAATCTTAGAGTTGAATATGTATTGCTCTGTGTCAAGAGACCAAGATTAGACATTTTTACAAATTGTAGAACCAGGCCCCCAGGAGAAGCCTGAAGCCCAAGGTAAGTTTGTCAAAAAAATTCAGAAACAATGTCCACTTCAAACTCTGCACGGACTATATTTGCATAGCATGCATTTGATTTGAATAAATATCTGGTGAAGACTACAGTGACATGTTTCTCAAAATAACTTGATAAATGTTGCATATTCTCTGACAAATTGCACAGACTCTTCAGGTATTCTCTGGAGGAATCCTAGAAAAAAGTACAAAAGGCTGGAAAAGAATAGAATTACTTACAAGAAATAATCCCTCTCGTACTGCATTTACCCTGACAGCTAGCAATATCTGGAGCCGTTTCTACAGGGGGCAACAGAATCGTACAAAAGCAAAAAGGGGAAGAAAATTAATATGTTTTGAGTTAGAAATGTATAAATACGTAATAGTATAGATATATGTATATTTACAACATCAGCTCTGGAGAGCACATCTTTTTCAAATACAAGAATGTATGTAGAGGATCAAATCCTGCTAGTCGCTTTGGATCTTAAAAAAGTGAACACAGTATCTCTTATATTGCCATTCATGGGTACACCATTACATAATGTATTTACAGGCTTTGACTGAGCACGCACTTTTTTAATATAAAATGTCCTTTTTATCTAATCTCAATAAATATATCCCCTAAAGTGATTTATCTTTTATCAAAAAAACAAAAGCCAGCTTCTTTTGCACTAGGACACGCTGTCTAATGTACTTTTTTTGTTCTCTGTCTCTCTCACTCTCTCTCTCTCTCTCTCTCTCTCTCTGTCTTACTCATACACACAGATAGACACCCCAATAAACTCACTGGGGCTCTCCTAGAGGTTTGACTACAGGCCAGGGCATGTCAGGTAAAGGTGCCTGGGGCTCGGCAGGGGCCTGGTGTTGCTGCGCCTGCTGGTTGGCCCAGTTTAAGTCCACACCATTCTTCTTCAGTGCAGCCAAGTGCTTGATGTCCAGCGTGGTGAAGGTGGTGAACTGGACCTGGTTCCGCTTACTGGTGGGGGAATGAAGCGGCTCGCTGCGATGTGGCCTGGCCAGCAAGGTGGCTGAACGGTTGGCCATGGGGTCGATTGCCTTTCCCTGAAACTGCTGCTGCTGGGAGCTGGTCCTGCTGCGGCCCAGGGTGGCAGTTCTTTCGGGAACAGCGGTGGCGCTCACAGTGGGCAGGGTGCTCTCCAAGGTGCGGTGGGCAATGGAGTCCATGGTATGACGGGACTCCAGAGGGCGATGAGCCTCACGTTTTAACGTGGATACTTGAGCTGGAGCACCTGGAGCAGGAGTGCTGTGATTGTTGCTCCCAAGCCACACCAAGTCATGCTTCTGATCCTTCAGGTCTGCGGTGGGTCCCAGGCCTGCCTGTATGGGGGTCTTGTGTTTCCGGAAACAAAGGTTATACGAAGCACAGTTGAGCAAAAAAGCCAAGATAGCTACAAAGGAGACCCCCACTAAGGCATACATGCCAATTTCCAAGTCTGACATGGCCCTGAATGTCCTGATGAGGTCGCTCTCAATTACTTTGGGAGTTCTAGACTTCGGAGGCTCCTTCTTGGGTGTTACTTCTGCTTTAGGAATGTCTTTGTTAAGAGGAGAATTGGGAATGTCGAGCATGTTTCCATAGCTTCTCTTCTGTCCTTCTTCTTTACTAGCTAAACCCACTGTTGTGTCTATAGGTCTGGCAGTGCTCAGTGGTGTATTTAAGCTTGGTTTGCTCAAAGTTGTAGTGGCAGTCGTGGGAATGAAAGCATATGTGGTACCTTTTGTAGCTTTGGTTGTAGTTCCAATCCACACGACACGTGGCTGCATATATCTTGTTGAAAATGTGGCTGAAGTGGTACTTTCTGCCAGGGTGGACCCTTGCTGGTCAGGTACTGTGCTTCTGAACAACCATTTATCCATATTTGTGACAGCATTCTGTGATGTTGCTGTCGTTTTAAACTCACCCAGCACTTCGGATGCACCACCATCAAAATCTTTGTTTCTGTCAGTGCCAGCCCCACCACCACCTCCTCGTCCTCCTTCTGCTACTACTCTGCTGCCACTCTGGAAGTTGATCCTGAGGAGTCCTGTGCCCACTGCCAACTTACTCTTCCTCTTGGATTTCTGGCACTCCTCACAGATCCTCAGCTCCACTCTCACTAGCGCCCCCTGGCCTTCACCTTCCCCTTGTGCAACTACAAATGTGGACTGCGGCGTGCGGCGCACTGTGGCCACCCCCTCATCTGGGGTAGAGACTGTCAGAGAGTAACTACTGCGGTCAAACAGGTCCAGTGGAACGACTGCGCCATCGCTGAACTGAACCCAGCAGCTGACCACTGCTTCCTGAAAGAAAGAAAGAAAGAAAGAAAAAAAAAAGAACAGACTGTGATAACTGAGCAATATAGAGTTTATATTAGAAAAACAGGTCAGAACATGCAGCAAATCAATATGCTCCCCTGCCTTCAGTGAGAGTTATATTCCCATGATTGTTAATAACACTAAATTGCCTATGCTAATCTCTTTATGATTACACTCAGTAGGGTGCTATTGTGCAATAGATTATAGTCCTATTAAGTCATAGTATAAAATATAATTTAACCAGAGTGGATAAAGAGAGTATAATAGAAGTCGTTTAAAAGAACAAAGAAGTACTGTGAAAAAGGTCATGTTAAGAGCAGAATTAGCCAATCCAATCACATTAATACACAATGACCTATTTCCTGTTGCTAATGTGAGCCACTGGGTCACCACAGACATACCCTATATTTTGGGTTTGAATACATTATGAATCGCCCTGAGCAAAACATTAACAGCTTGCCATCACAGACACAATTGGCTGCTCATCTGCACTGGCATGGTTCTAATAGTTTGTTATTGACAGGGGCAGACCAGTGACAGTGTACTGTACGTAAAGTGAGCTGTCGCTCCAACAGCTATGGACCGCCTAATTGCTGCCCCATGCCTGTGTCTGGGAGCTGGTTTAAAATGGGCAAACTGCCATGGCTAAATGTGTGAGTAAGCTTTTAAAATGATCATCTGTGCACCCTGTCGGGCTCTTCCACTCTCACACAGCATGGTAACCGGGAGACGATGGTCGGGGCTGTGAACACAGTAAGTTCACATTCAGAGAGGAAAAGAGAAAACACAAATATCATTATACCCTTAACGTCATTGTTGCCTAAATGTGCTCTGTTATGGCAATTCTTATCATCCTGATGCTGTCTGTAGAACTTCATTATGTCTTTGTTGAAAAATGAACATTTAGGCTAAATTAACAACACAATATCTTTTAATAGCAGGTTTAAAGTGTAATTGTGTAAGCTTGCCATCACAGAAGGTTTACAGTAAAGTAATTTTGCATGATATTGTTTGTTTTTCATATACTGCTTTTGCTCTATGTGCAAGAACAATTGAGCCTCACTGGAGAAAACTTAAATGAATATGGAATAGTGTGGTTATCACCTAACATAAGAGGATTTTCTTTCTGCCTTTGGGCTTAAATTGTGGGCTGTTGAAAACTATCTTGGCGCTAGAGACACTGACCCTGCACTGCTTTCACATTTGGATGTTTCACAATAAAGTAACTAACAATCCTCATTAATGCAACAATCCTCATTAATCCCAAAACAGAACCAAACAAAATCACACTAGGAACTTATTGTAAAAATGGTCATCATCATGGTCAACATGGAGGGCAAAGTTTCCAAAAATAAGAAGGAATAATTTTTAAGATAATCTGACTCACAAGCCAGGACTCCTCTACAGACCTCACGAGGTTAAGTGCCATATTTTACATATTTCACCAGCAGAGACCAGTGCCTACTTCTGTCTCTAACTATGAGATGCCAAAATGTCCTTCCATTTTCCTTCAAATAAACAAGATTTTTTCTTCCTTTATTCAGAGTTGCTGCATTTCTCTTGAAACTACTTCCTTTACTCCCCTGCCCTATGTTGAGATATAATTCCGTCATCAACCAAAGATTCTACCGCCACCCAAACAAAAGTTTTAAATTCTTTCCAACCACCTCTCCAAACAAAAGGGGGAGGGATCATTTTCCCTCTCTGTTCTGAACCTTTCAATTCCTTGCCTTATTACTTTCTATTACTTGCATGTTTTATTGAACGTAGTGCTATTCTGTCCCTAACAGATGTCATGCCAAACACTTGACGTGGTTGTAGCATAACCACTGCGGCCTAAATACAGTGTGAGGTAGGCAAGTTGTCTCCCTGCTGGTCATGTTGGTCCTAACAGTACACACTTCAGGCACCTGCACATAAGCCAGTAGATTTAGGATCTAATCTAATTAAATTTAGATTAAAATCAATCAAATCAATTCATTTGTTAAATAGGGTTAACTACACCTGCAGTGTAGGCAATTCCTTTGGCTTTATAATTAAGTGCTAAATCCTAAATCTAAACACTAAGATCAATACTGAAGTCATATGTGCAAGGTTTGATTTGTATGTAGGAAAATCAAAGAATAGCTACACATGCATATATTTTTTTCTAATCTGCAAACAGTGCAAAAAGAAGCATGTTCATCTTAAAATGCAGGTCTGTGAGGACAGAGATGTTATTTATGCTTTTGTTTTATTATACATGCTTCTGTGAGTGTTTGGCTAGTACGCGTGATGAGAGGATGAACCTTGTCAGTGGAAGTCACTAACGAATGCCAGGGGTTTGTTAAATGTTGAATACCCACATTTTGAAAAAGTTAACAGGAAAAAACGAATGTTTTGATTCTTTGCTCACATATGCAAAAGCATAGCTGCAATGGTAGCAGATCACTACAAGAGGGAAATAGTTGAAGTGTTAAAAAGCCAATAAATAATTACACAGTTAGAATAGTACA
The DNA here is from genome assembly GCA_036023655.1 of Nannoperca australis. Lineage (NCBI taxonomy): Eukaryota > Metazoa > Chordata > Actinopteri > Centrarchiformes > Percichthyidae > Nannoperca > Nannoperca australis. Next base: position 16,804 of record JAVQJD010043664.1, read on the forward strand.
GACAGAAAACACATTATGGGCTCTCACCTTTGATATTTAATCACAGCCTAAAGCTCTCTGATGAAACTGTGTCTATGGGGCTGACACTGACAGGTGCTCTCATGGCAGTGGATCAGAGTTTCCAAGGATGTGAATTACAAAGTGAGAGAGTTAGAGATTTAAAGAACGTAGGCGTTGTTTAGTGTATTTTCCATTGAAGGAAAATTAGGACAGTTACATTTTAGACACTTTTATAATCCCACATTGAATTTATAATTTATTAACACGCACATTGATCAGTCGTTTTGTTTCTTTCTTTTCCCATATTATGTTCACATTCTGCTGAATGGTCCGTCTCAGTTTATGTGGCGAGGCTAAAAATGAATAACTGTAAAACTAACAGGCATAAAAAGAGACAAGTACCATCACGATTGTGTGTTACAATTTTCCAGTTACTTACCTGTTTGAGCTGCGTGATCATCTCCCGTGTGGTTGCCGTGGCGACGATGGCCCTGTTGCTTCCGGGGCTGAGCTGCAGGGACAGAGAGAGTCCAGAAACCAACTGCACCCCCAGCTCTGTCACACTCACTTTGTCATCCACCACCCTGATACTCCTCTCAGCCAGGACTGATGACGTCAGAGGGGACAGCACCTGCAACAAGTAAAACCTCATCTAAATTGCAAGTCGATATAGTTGATTATAGCATGCACAGCAACTGATAAAACCACACACACACACACACATCATGGCTCACCTGCAGAGTAGTAGTGCCCACAGTACGTCCCTGCAGCACTACTCCATCCTGCAACCTGGCTACATCAGGATCTGCTACTTTTAGTGAATAGCGTACAAGATTGGTCACGTCCACCTTTCAATTAAAAGAGAGAAAAACATGACTTTTTATTGTTTACTGCGATGTGTGAATATTATCCTTCCATTACTTCATTGTCTAGCTAGCTGTTCTAACTTTTGGAACTTGAAACCGCTATTAAGTGCTGGCATGTGTGCTTTGGTTAGGACTGTTTTACCTGCCAGTCAGGACCCAGGAAGTACTCAAGTGGCTCTGCCCCAGTTAGCGGTTCAGGCAGCACGTCAGTGTCAGTCTGGGCTATGAAGTGTGTTAGCACCTTCAGTGTAGAGTGCTGGTACTGCAGCATGCAACCCCTGCCCTTCCTCATCTCCTCCTCTTCCTCACTGTCCCATGTTGACCTGTTACACAAAGGAAATCAGACGTGATGATTAGCCACATACTTTCCTGACAGTTCAAAGGAATCGTTTGAGAAACAAGCTTTTTTGCAAGAGTTAGATAACATGTTCAAGCCTGAATATGAAACTTAAGTCAGGAGGTGGTTAGCTTAGACTGGAAGCAGGGGGTGACAGCTACACTGGCTTTGTCCAAAGGTAACTAAATCCTCCTACCAGCACCTCCAGTACATCTCCCCCTGCATCTACTCTCAGTGCTAAGCTATGCTAAGCTAACTGCATGCTGACTGTAGCTTCATATTTAGGCATGAAAGTGGTACTGATCTTCTTTAAGAAATTGAATAAGCTTAGTTCCCTAAACATCAAACTATCACTTTATGTACAGAATTATGAATAATCTGTTACTGAATGCACTGAACACAATTATTTACAAGATATAAGATATTTTTCAGTGAAGTGTAAATTCTATGTGGGTGTAAACATTTTTAAAACCCTTCTGCAAAATAGTTCTGCCTAGCTCTAAATGCATTTTTAACCAAGCTTCAACCAAATGGCTGAATTATTGAGTAAAATGCACTCATTCATAAAAATATGCATATTATGAATGTTCATCTCTCCTGATTTAAATTGTTAACAATGACACTTCAAAATCATCGAGTTAATCTGTGACTAAATGTCGTTTCTAATGGCCAGCAGAGAGACAATGAACTCAAGAACAATACTGGAGACCAGTACTGTGGTTGTTGATGCTCTAGAGCTATAAAACATTTACTGAGTGACCTTTTCTTCTAACTGAATTTAAGGTAAATTAAGGATCCCACGGCTGACTGGCTTGTTTGTGGCTGATAGAGGTTAAGCTGTGAACCATCCTAAAACCCCTCAGCAATGATCATATAATTATCATAAGCACAGCTGGTCTGCCACGCACTGCACCACAGGTGTGCTGGAGGGTTGGTGAATATGCTTTCACACTGCAGGCAGAAAGCCACTGTCAAGAGCTACAGTCCAAATAAACATCATTATTATATAGCCTAAGGTCAGAGCTTAACATGCGATGGAGATGCAGCTTGAATTAAATAAGTGTGACTCAACACCAGACGGCAAACTCGTTCCTCAGTCTGTTTGTCAAACTGCAGAGAATAAATTGTAATTATTTCAACACACAGTAGCATGCAGTAACTAACACAGGCATGGAAAAGAAAATTCTGCACTTTTTTTCATCATGAGCTGAAACTCCCCATTATAATCACCATATAAATTTCCCATTTCTGACTTAGTATTTGTTTGTTTCTGTTTGTTGAGTCTGGTATTGAATGTTTTGGAAAGTAAAAACCCCAAAGAGTTTTCACCCTGGAGAAAACTAACAGCCCATCAGTTGGCCATTAACATTAGTATTGAGTGAAAAATAATGACAACTGTAAGTATTGAGTGAAATTCTACTAACCTTTATCTCCAGGGCAACTGTGTTGCCTCTACAGTGCCCTACCCACTAATGCACCAAACACAGATGTGATGTTTTTAGAACTTCCTATATGTACAGTATACAGACGGATATTAGAAACACACCCCTCAATATGCTGTAATCCAATTCAACACCACCACTAATGACAGACTCAAAAATGGCCGTGCAGCTGAATCCATATCTCTCTGACACTGTGACAACAAAAACTGATAATTATAAACTTTGCAAAGACACAGTAAGATATTTTCTCTCGGGTAACTCTGTGTACATCTGTTGCAGCTGATGCTGTATCCTTTTAGCTATTTCTACTGGGTTAACTCCATATTCCAGTTACTGCACACATATAAAAACATCACTTAAACACATTTCATTTGACAGGAAACACAAATTTTTTCTAGGACAGGCATGTAAGTGCAGGAATCTATCATATTTATTCTTAGTGCAAATCATTACACTAAGCCCTTTTAACCAGAAGTCTGGAGTCACGTGACTTGTGCTTGGACGTTTGACTTGGAATGACTTAATGTCTAAAGATTAAAAATATAAATAAATATTATAAAGAATTGGTGCAGTAAACAAAACTGTTTTGTTCCGAACTTTGAATTGATACAAAAGGTGCTTTAGTTGGATTAGACCAGCGCACGAATGCCAGGTAATACAAAAAGCATATATGGACAGGAAACAACTTCCAAATGTTTTGATATTTTGCTTCACATGGCTAGCGTTAATGTTTTTTGGCCAGCTATAGCTTAGCCTAATTTAAGTTTAAAGAGAGAGTTAAGTAGTTAACAGTGCACACATTAAATCAATGAGTCTTCAGCACAGACAATGTTGTCTTTCAAAATCTCTAAACAATCGGCCTTGTCTGACATTATTTATATGTTATTGATAGGTGGCATGGAGTAAAGTTAGCCTTTATTGTTGCTGCTGTCTCATCAGGACTTGTTCAGGACTAAAAATGCTAAGTTAAGGACTTGGTCTTGACCTGTGACTTGACTCAGGACTTTAAAGCCAAAACTAGAGAATTACAAGACTATGACTTTGTTTTTTTGACTTTTGCTTTCAAATATTGCAGTTACAAATATATTGTAAACTAGTCCCCCAGTGCTTACTATACCTGCTAGGTTTGAAATTCATTTTTCACAAGGCACTACCAGTATCAAGCTAAGAGGACCTCTAACAAAAACAGATGTATAGCAACGCAACAGTTTGGCACTGAACTGGTTCGGGATTACCTTCTGTTTCCTGTAGTAACAGGGACCCTCCAGCCTTTGACCTGGCTGAGCTCGGGGTCGGCCACATCAATGAGCAAGGGCAGGCGTGGCATCCATACACTCATCTCCAGCTGAGCACTCAGGAAACCGTAAGTCAAGTTGAGCATCACCCTGCTTTTCCCTCTTGTCTCCTTGCCATTTACATACACGTATTCACATCGCTCTGACACCTGGACGAGGCAGAGAAAAAAGATAAGAAAAAGAAAAAAGAGGAAGAGAAGGTGATTGAGAGACTCAAACTTAAACATTCCTATTTTCTGCCAATCTGTCACTCTGTAAATGTCTTGATATTGAGAAAGAAAAGGATTTTGCTAAGTTCAGAACCGCTGTACTAGAGTTGGGACAGAACAGTCATCTAGTGATTTGGATTCAACTTTCTCCAGACAGGCAATAGCAGAGGTTTTTCCATTTAAGCCCAATAAATAAGAAAGTTTTAGTAAGAGCTGAAAAAGAAAGGAGAGGTGGGAACATAGGCACCAATACAAATAAGCCAAAACAAAACAAACGCACACATTTTATCAATTTTGCACTACTTCCAAAGTCTGGCCAGGGAATCACACAATGTTTCTGTTTATGTCGTGTAAATTTACGACTGTGGTCTCTATGAAACTATTACTGAATATAAATTAGCTCTGCCTTACGACAGTTCCTTTACTGCTGTACTATAGGGGGGAGTGTTGCAGTCCCTACCAGTGAGAGCAATGAGGTGAGACACAGTAGTTGGTGTGTTTTATTTAAGATTGGAGGCCTATCTCCACTGCTGCCTCACTTATCTTAACAAACCAGTGGCTCCACAGAGGTAATTGGAGGGCACTAGACTGGAGAATAGAGTAGCACTGGAGAGAGGGAGGTGAAAAGGGGGAGGCAGAAAAAGTGAGAAAAAAGCTGAGGGAGGGATGACTTCCAAGGTAAGTCAACTTGAACTCCTGTGAAAATGTTGAGGGGGACTAGTCTGTGAAGACCTTTTCCCGTCGTGGTGACTGGTCTGGACCAAAATCTCTGATGTCTTGTGCAGCTCTCCAATGCAACTACATAGTGAAGGGCCAATGGACACTTGGAAACTAAACTCTATGTGCACTTACATCTCTTTTAATAAAGACAAGTTAATTAAAAAAAACATCACAATTTAAACTTTTAAAAGTAATTATTTATTCTGGAATAAAAGTTTTTCATTGGGCATTATTTTAAGCACTCTCTTTGTTATTCTTTGGTGGTCAGCGTCCTGTCTACACCACTTCTGTGGACCTACTGTAGATTAAGAATGTTCTCTACCTATTTGGCAAACCATCCTGCTGTGTTATTAAATATTGTATCGACCACTCCAGCATTCAGTTGCTTTCCATTCATTTTGGTTCATTATGAAAATCTATAAGCAGACTTGCTTTATTTGTGAATGGATCATAGTAAACAAACACAATTTACATACACAAAGAAGTGGTTACACAATTCAACGTGCTCAAGTATAATGTTCTCAAATATTCAAAAGAAATCAGGAGCATGGTATCTAAATCTGAACATGTTGTATAGGTTGTGTAATAACACAACTAACCTAACACAACTCAGGCAAGATTCAGAAATCTGCTAACTGACAGAAATTAATGGAGGTCAATGGCTGCATGAAGCAGCAGGAAAAATACATTTAAAACCCAAAATTGAAATGGTCATTACAAATGTAAAGCGTAGTATCATTTAATGTGGAGTGTAAAAGCGACAAACCACAGTTATCACCCAACTCTGCTGTCCCCCTCCTCTTTGGAAGTTTTTTGCGTCAATTAGCTGATGAACATAATGGAGGATTTAGCAGCTGAAGAGACAGATCATTCTTTCAAGAGTTTGTGCAGAGCAAATCTAGAGCTAAAAAGAGAGAGAATATTAAACTTACATTCACTGGGTGGCCAGAAACAAGACTCCAAATGAATGCTAATTTTGAAAGTGTAAATAGGCCACTGTTTGCCTGTTCGCCATAACAACTTTAGAAAGTGATAATGTGTCAATATCTCAGCTTGTTTAAACTCAATAAATGTTGCTTCAAAGGGCTCAAACAAACGTGTTCTTTTGACACGCGCACACACACACACAAACAATCTTATGATAGCATGTAGCTAAGTGTACTGTATGTGAATCAGCCCCTAATAGAGATTCACCCTTGCAGCAATTATAGTTTAAATCTAAAAGTTTGATTTCAAACTTCATCTTCATCTAACTTCATCTGGTCGGTGGCATTGCTCAAAGAGGGCTCAGTGACCGCAGGAAGAATAAGAGACCATTCAGAGACAGTAATAACTGGATTAAGTTCCTCTACTGATACAGAAAAGCATTACAAACACTCTGCCTTTCTTTGGCTCTTTCACACTCACTTAAGCTTACACACTTTAACACACTGCCTCACACTCGCAAAGCCAGTGGCTGTCGCGTTTTCTAATGGAAAATAGTATTATTCCTTTTCTTCTTCTCTGATATTCTCTTCCCTGTCTCCCTGTCTCTGGTCCTACTGTCGCAGTAACATGGATCCATTACATAAAGGTCAAATCACTGTGCTTATGGACTGAGTGGTGGGATCATGAGCTCAGTCTCTAATGCCATATGGAAGAGGCTGCTTTTATCCACGATGCTTTGACACACACACACACACACACACAGACTAGAGTTGGACCTGTCGAGTATGATGGCACAGTGACAGTGGATGTCTTGGAGTTATACACCAGAATGAATCTTGTTTTTCAACCTCTCTAAATTCAGTTTAATTACTCTTAAACATTTTGCTAATTTTCTTTGTTTGCAAATTAGGTCTGAATGATGTATTTAATTTATTCTGGAATTAAATATGAGAGAAACAAAGGCTGCAATAGGTTTTTTAAATATAAAAAAAATTTAAGTGAGTACTGAATGATCAGGCTTTCCAGTTTCACATTATTTAAGATTCATTTGTTATGGCATTAATACACTGAAGAGAAACTCTATTGAAAAGTCTTGTATTTCCTACATGTTTTCCTGCATTGATTATCTCAATCCAAGTTAGGCTTACCTTGAGTACATCCTCCTGTGTAGACCTACAGCTGGTGTAGTTAGTCACATCAGTAACAGAGCCATCAGCCTCCACAGCTAGAGTTTTCAAAGGGACTGACACCATTTTACCCGTCAGCACCGCAGTATTTAATATGTCAGTGTTCTGTGCAGAAAGAAGGGCAGATAAAAAGCAGGTTAGTAAACTTAGTGGATGCATATTTTTTTCTGTGTACTTTGAAGGTCAAAGACTGAGATTAGCCTATTTTAGATGAATTGCTTCAAGTCACATGCAAGATAGATTGGGAAATACACAATACTTTTCCAAAGATGAATGGATGAATTACACCATATGTTGTAGTCTCAAAACTAACAAGGAATGGAGTTTATCAAACAGCCAGTCCACTTCTTCTTCTTTACACCAGTAGCTGAAGCATATAGATACTGTTCCAGGCAATAATACGGAGTCTAGGATGCCATTCTTAATGCTAGATTTCCTTGATGCTGAAGATGGTGTATAATACCTTTGTGAGGAGCTGCTACCTGATCCCATTGACATCCAGTAATGTCAAACTGACCTTTATTTTATCGTTCAGATTGTTAAGTATAACTTCAAACTTGACACAGAGAAAAAATTAATTAGCCAACATTATCAAGGTTACTCTGAGTAACTACGAAACATAGCAGAATTTAGAAAGAGAAGGCAGGCTTTAAGCACACCGTACATGAGAAGCTTGTTCGAATATCCTGCTGGACTGATACATTATACAATACAATCATCACTGGCAGTGGGGATGACAGGCAGAGGGTGTTAGCAAGACTCAAAGGGATTAAAACACTCACAAAATATAGAATTACACTGATGTAACACTCACACTCAAACTGTACAGATGTGCTAAAAAATAATAGTTGTAAAAAATTGTAATATCTTTATGATGATAATATACGTGTCTGTGTCTCACAAACTCAGAAACCTGCATGAATATAATTCCTCTACTGTGTTGTAGATTCACAACACCTAAACCTGATTACATTTCTAATCTTTCAATACATTGTCCCACCTTGTACTTTACATCTTTGTCAATGCGGAGCAGCAGCTTAGCTCTGATACATCCCACAAGTCATCAAGTCTGATGTAACTTTTACACTCTGCCTTCAACATGGATTTACAACTTCTTCTCAGTCTATAAAATCTCTGATAACTTGTGTATAATCTATTATAGGTAGTGGCAGTGTGTGTGTGTGTGTGTGTGTGTAAGAAACTCTGGCTGATCAGTGTTTTGTTTATTTCCTCACTCGGCAGATGTTCCCCGGCAGCTTCACATTCTGAACTCTGTCGGCCTGACAGCTGCTGACCGCAATTCCAAAAGGACATGATCTGGTTCAGACTGTGACACTGACCCAAACATAAGCCACTGAATCAGGGGTAGCACAAAATCAGAAAGCAATATCAATGCTTTGTGGTGATTGCAGTGTCACATTGAGAGATCTTGATGTCCGATGTTTCCACAAGCTTCCATCATTTTAAATCTGGTTTGCAGCGATCAAGTTCAGCTGAAGTAGTTCATATATTTACACTGGTTTTGTTAGTTCAGTGATTCCTTTATTTACTTGTTCATTCAGTCAGACTAAGTGCTAAATCATTAATAGGATTATATGAAAGAGAGATGAACACTTCATTATCATGGGAAGAACATGCAAACATCACATTGAAAGGTCAAAAAATCTAACATTCAGCTTTCTTTGCTGTGAGGCAAGAGCCAGCGTGCCTTTCCTTCACTTTCCTTCAATAATGGTTTAAATAAATGTACATTTTCTGCTGTTCAGACATTTATTTATATCTGTAGAGGCAGGGTGATTCATATGTGGTTGTAACATGAATATGTTCTGCTATAAACATAAAGATACACTCATGTGAATCCGGTGACTGAGATGAAACACATTTGTTCCCCAATGTTTGTTTAATTCATGATGACTATTGTACCATGAAACAGCCTACTGAATCTCCTGTCAGAAGGCAGTTATGTATCTACCTTGTCATTTATGGTGGTGTTATCATAATGTAAAGTTTTTTGAGACAAGTAGAAATAGCAGCAGGGAATCAGTCTAAGCAATATTGATTTATTAATCAAAATAGATAATACAGTGATCTCAGTGTCTCTGTTGCAAAGGTGATCTGAATTTTCTCTGCTTTGCAGACCTATAGTAATTTCACATGGAGGAACAACTAAATAAAAAAAAAGATTGGTAACAAAAGCAACTAGCTAACATGATTTTCATTTAATTCTCTTGAAAAGCAACAATTAACTGAAATAATTCAAATGGATTTTTACCATCTGCGTCAGTTCAATGCCAAAACAAATACTTTTTTATACCAAGACTGTATGATATGATGTCAGGCAGAGCAGAGTATGTAGAAACACTAATTATTGTGTGGATAGAACCGTTTCACTAAGAAGGCCAAACGATGACTGACTTTGAACATTTCCATCTGGCACAACAAAGTCTAGAACATCTGTGCATTTAAACAAACGGAATCAGCGATTTTCTCTGAAACCAAGAGTGCACTATTGACATTACAATTAAAATTACCAAAAAATATATTTATTTATATGAACTCTGAGATGTTACCGTCTCACCTTGTTTATATGCCATGGGGATCATCAGGAAGTGAAATGTATGAAACTGTCTTTTATCCAGGCAATGAATATCAATTTCATTAAGCCTGAGTGAGGTAGTAGGAGACATCCCCCTGCTTTAATGTTCCACCAATGACAAAGCCAAGTGACCTGGTGTAGGGCATGTCTACAATAAACAGACCCTCCTAATCCTTTGTATACTTTATAGAGCTTCTCCTTCCTCAACAATATGGATTAATAAGACTACAGTAGATACAATAGCTCATTTACTGTGCACCCTGCAGGCAATGCAGGGTTCCTATGAGTTATGTATATACAGGAAGCAGAAAGATTCACTATGAAGTCTGCATTTTAAATGAATAAAGATATTCTTCTCACCATGACCAGAGGTGCCAACCCCACATAGTCTCTCTGAGTTGTGTAGATCCGCATTATGCCCACATCCTTGACGTTCCCCGGCAACTCGAGACGCCAGGAGATCGTCTGACTCTCAACCTGCTCTGAAACTTCTTTTGGCACAAAGTCCAGTTGTAAAACTTCCAGAAGACCCCTGTTTGGAGAGAAAGTTTCAAAAAACAATATGGTTGTGGTTGAATTTCAATCAAGGGTTTGATAGTGGAAAGCACTAAAACATGAACTAGCACTTCGTCTCTGTGTACAGTTCAGGTTTTATCACAGTCATCCACTAATTAAGGTCAATTGTGGTGGTCATTCAGAGGGTAATATTGGTGAGTGATTAGATATTGTTAGACCACTATCAAAAATGTAATTAGTGTAATGTTAAGGATTATTTTGTGCTCTCCACTGTTAAATTACTAGAAGTGATGCAGTTATATAACCAAGACAAACAGGTGTCATTTCACAGAAACCTAATGTTGTCCTGTTGAATATTTGTTAGAAAACCCTGTAGAATGTGTCATATTTGGCTCTTTTATAAAACACCGTCTGGTGTCATGAGACAAAGCTGCTTCAATGCGGAAGGAGCTGAGATGAGGTGCGTACTCTCTTGCGCTCCTTGGAGAGACGCTGCCTATGAAAACAAAAAAGATAGAAATTACTCTGAATTTGTGAAAAACAAACCGTAGTTTGAGTTTGAACTAAAAGTGAATGCAATACACAAGAGGTCTCATTTCCATCAGCAGATGGAAGAATAAGGTGAGAGTGTGGAAAGAAGATTAAGTGAGCTGGCAGAGACTCGAGCCAAGTATTCTGGTCAAAGGATTGTCAAAGAAATGGCATGTGATGTTATTTGATGCTGGAGAGAGTGTGTAGGCATACCTGCCAGGAGGAACAGATCAAAGGGGAAATAGAGCAGAATGTGAATGGAGCTGTGGCACTTTGAAGTGGAGCAAAACTTTGCATAAAGAAAAACAATGAACCTCTACGGCACATGGCCAAAACTCACATTTATAAAAGGTCACGAATATTGAAATCAGCAGCAACAAAGACAAATACATATATATATATATATATATATATATATATAAACACATATCAAAATAGTCATGCTCTAACACAAGCTACTCATTCATCAAAAGGAACTCAAGGACTGGCCGCTGTACAGGAAGGAATGAAGAGCACCATAAATGAATTAAAAAGACCATTATGAGGTTACTCGAGGCACTCTAGGCCACTAATGAAAAGGCACATGAAAAACGCTTGTGTGAATTTATAAATGTTGGACTGTGTGGTTGAAGAATACAAGTACTGACCACATATATCATAAAATAAAAAACCTTTAATTAAAAATTCTACAGCTGATGCTTCAGACAGTAGTCTCGCTATTCAAGGTGAGTTTAATTAGGACATATTTGTTTCGCTTATGAAAACTATTCCAGCAAAAGTGTGTTTCACATGAAGCTGCTTACAGAAGGTCAGTGAAGTCATTTCACTGATATTACAAAAACACCTGGCAAGCAAATGATTTAGCCCATAAAATAATATTAAATATATGTAAGAATATATAAGCACACCAAAGATGAAAACAAGTCTTGGGCAAACAAAATGTTACCAAACTAAGCTAGCAGTTATGGCTATTACCCTTTTAAAAGGAAAAATCTGACATTTGGGAAATACGTTTACTCACTTTCTTAACAAGAGTTATATAAGAAGATTTATACCACTCTCATGTTTGTACACTTAGTATGAAGCTAATAGCTTGATAACTGATGACTAATCTATGGTATGGTAAAACAAGATATATAGTCATTTGTAAACTTTAGATGTGCTGGTAGGTGAAATTTACTTTTAAGCCAGGCTAGCTGTTATCCCGTTTCCTATCGCTAATCGGTTGCTGGCTGTAGTTTCAAATTTACAGTACAAACACTAAAGTGGTGTCAATCTTCTCATCTAACTCTCAGCAAGAAAGCAATTGAATATTTCCCAAAATGTTGACCTGTTGAGATTTTATTGTATTGAATTAAAGCAATCTAATTTTGAATACATGTCTTTGTACCTTTAAAACATGCCTGATGTCAAATACACCTGAAAGCACACCAAATGAGGTTGTTCCACACTATGTCCAATTAAAATGTCGGCCTCATTTCTTTGATATGATCCTTGTCTTCTTTTATTTAAAAAAAGAAATGGACGGATTTTAAATGGACTAAAAGAATTCACACTGAAAATACTGCAAGAGGCTGTGTGAGAGTGAGACAGACAAACCCAGAACGGGTTAATGCCCCTATTTCCAGGAAATCCCACTATGGTGGGAGGGGGGGGGGTCATCATTTTAAAGCACAGTGGTGGGTGTTTGTGTGCTTGCATGTGTTGTATGGGTCCTGGTGGGAGCTCAGTACAAGGGATACGACTTGGAATATCTCTCCTTTCTAATCTCCCCTTCTGAACGTGCAAGCGCTTAAGCCTGGATAACGTAGTCGTGATTATGGATGATTACGGATAAGTGGGTTGGACGGTCGGTGGGTGATGTGTGTCTGTGTGGGCGGGAGGTTGCTGGGCAGAGGTGGCTGTTGTGCCACCACCAGCATCAGACAAATCTGTTGTAACCAACTGGTGTGTATCAATTAAATCAGGCAGTGAAAGGGCTATGAAATTAATGATAATTTAATTTTAAGTCAATAGAAGTAGAAGTTATCCGAGTCACATCAAAGCAATATGGAGAGTAAAACTGGTGATTCTTTTTACTTGTATGTATGTGTTTCTGTGGGGTGCAAGGGTGATGGGTTCAGCTGAGTTATATTAAATCAAACCAAGTTTTCCAGAATTTTGCTTTGGAAAAAATAAAATTTCAATTCGTCCAGGCTGTGAAAAACAAATGTAACAATGAAGGTATTTTTTCATAATAACTTTTCTTATGGTAGCAGCAGGGATTATTGAGATCTCAGAAATAAAAGACAATAATAAATTATGAAAGATAATCTGTAAAATGATACGTAGATGAAGCACATTTGAAAGGTGCTGGTGAAAACACACAAGCCTCTAACACGGTGCACATGTACTGCACATGCAGCGGACTGACCTTTTTGCAGTGACAGCAACCTTCCTCTGGCAGACAATAGAGACAGTGTTGGGAGTCGCTCCTCTGCCAGGCTCCACTGCGATGTCCCACAGCGCCGAGTCACTGGTTCGCGCTGTACTGAATGATAGGCCCGTTTTTACTGTTGCTCTGCAGCAAATACAGAAATACACATACATAGTCCAGTTAGTGCAAGGCATGAATTTTACTCACAACTACACATACTAAGAAATGTATGCGCTTGCTTGGAAAAAAAATGCTTTTTTTGTGTATACTTGCACGTGTTTTGTGTTCATTTGTGTGTTTAGTTGTTCATGTTGTGCCTAACGAGGTGAGTCACAGACAGACTGATGTGTCGCAAGCTGCCAGCAGACTGAGAATTAGCAAGGGTATTTATTCCCATTAGCCTCGGGGAGAAGTGGGAATCAGTTAATCAGACGTCTGATTCAGACACACACACACACACACACAGTTTACCAGGAGAGATAGAATGTTTATTATAAATAATGTAAATGGACCAGACGGTCTTGGAGGTCAAACAATCACCAAGGCTTTGTTTTTTTAAAGCAGATGTCCCTCTGCTAAATTGTTGTGTTAGATATTTTTGGTCAGGGTCATAAAGCAGTCATTGGCTGAACATTGATGCAAGGGACACGAAAAAGCCTTCCATCCACATTTAAAATGCAATGATTCACTAATCTGCACTCACACAGACACCTAGCTACGGGGTGGGAGCTTCATGAGTTTCCAACACAGGCCAGTTTCCTCATGGCAAGGATTCAATGAGGTGCTGGAAACGTTCCAGAGGGAATTCAGCCCATGCTTACTCAAGAGCATCACTCATCCCCTACAATTCTATCAGAGGGATATTCACGCTGAGAATAACTTGAAAAACCTCAACCCTCAATAAGGTGTTTTATTAGGTTTGCAAACTGCAAATGTGGCTGGATTAAAGGCACCAAAACAATCTTGAGATGAAGTGTGACGCCCATGTGACAACGGGTAGATTCCGTTGCCATGAAAGGGTGCTGATTGTCCAGACGAAACAAAAAGCAAGAAGCACAAAAACTAAACACGAGGTAAGTTATACACATCCACAACATGATTCATCTTCCTTCACCTGTCTCACCAGTAAGGAAGTGCAGATCAACACTTTCATTAGGTCTACCACAAACTGAGTGGCTGCTCTCAGCATGTTCAGACACAAAGTTAGGATTTATTAGAAGAGCCAGTTTTCTACTTTCTAGTAGTGGCCCTCTTGCCAAGCCACTTCATGGTCAGATAGTGATAGATTTAGTGGTAGATTAGCATAATATACTTGGAACTCATTGCATAAACACTTAAGATCCTTCTCCTCACATTCAAAGTGCTCAATGGTCAGGCACCATCATATCTCAAAGAGCTCATAGTACCTTATCACCCTACTAGAGCACTGCGCTCTCAGAATGCAGGTTCCTTGTGGTTCCTAGAGTCTCTAAAAGTAGAATAGGAGCCAGAGCTTTCAGCTATCAAGCTCCTCTTATGTGGAACCAGCTTCCAGTTTGTTTACGGGAGTCAGACACCCTCCTCATATTCAAGTGTAGGCTTAAGACTTTCCTCTTTGATAAAGCTTATAGTAGGGCTGACTCAGGTGAACCCTGAGCCACCCCTTAGTTATGCTGCTATAGGCCTAGGCTGCCGGGAGACTCGTAGGATGCACTGAG
>JAVQJD010043671.1:0-11766 GCA_036023655.1 Nannoperca australis
CTCTGGACTCTCTCTTTCGCTGGTTTTTCTTTCCCCTGCAGCCTCGGTGTGTTTCTCTCCAGATCTCCTGCGGGATGTCCGCAGATCTGGTCACCATGGCCGGCTTAAGTTCAATCAGCTGATCCCGGGTGTAAACAGCAGCGGCCACGCTCAGCTGACTTCAGGTGAAAGTACCTCCAGAGCGAACAGAAACACCAAAAACCTCTCCACCAGCACATTTGTGGAGGCCACGACACCAACAAGTTAACACCAAACAAAAAACCCCAAAGTACAAAGTTAAATAACAAAAAGATTTAAAAGAGCAAGTAAGACGAGCGGAGCAACCGTATCGGGCAGCACGCACTTATAAGCGCATGCGCACACAAGTATGTAAGACTTAATGAAGAGCTTTGCTTTACGTGTCACTTACTTGCACTTAATTGTCAAGATGTTTCAAAATGAGTTTTCCTGTAGTGTCAGAGCATTAATTTTGAACCCAACATTTCTAAATATAGACAGGTTGCATGTTCATGGTCTCCGAGGTTGAACCATTTTGATTTTGTTGACCCTCACCCTCCACTGAAGGTTTGTATTTTGGTGCATCTTGTGGATGAAAGCATGACAATGGAATTCATTTTTTCCTTCTTAAATTGTATTACAAGTGGTTATTCAATATCAACTTATTTTATCTGAATCAGCTTATCAGATCAGATTTTTTGCAATAGTGCAGAGGTAGCTATTGCAGATTTCATGTTATACAGTATCAATGCTATGCTGCCTACGACTGCTGCTGCAAATATAATTACAGGCGGACAACACAAGTACTGTCAACAAAATCAGTAAATATAAAGTGAGTTTTTTTATCATGTAGCTCATGTAGCTATAATAATGTTGGTGGTGGTTCTATGGCTGGAGGTAATAAAAACAAAGTATACACTTTTATGCTTTTGCTTCATCTGCTAAGTATTACATAGCTCTATTCCATTTGATTACAGCCACCGTCTCTGATGAAGGACACTTGAAATGGCGGCAATCATTTTTAACATCTCCTGAAGTGTAAAGTAAGAGCGTAAAAGGTGCATCTGAAGGGCGCACAAGGCAGCACATGCACTCTTTGCATTCCTTCCAGAATGGCTGTGTTAGTACACCCGTTACATAATGCAGCAGTTCCTGTGGGTGTGCAGCAGATGGAGACATTCACTAAATTATCATTCCCCCCACATCATGCTCCTACACCAATGGGATAATTTCTTTGTTATGTCTGGTACAAAGAAAATGGCTGAATTACAATTTTTACTACAATATTTATATGAATTCCTTAAGTTACTTAACTACGGTGACCAAAATCATAATTTGGAGGCTCTGGTTTCACATTCCTGCACATAACTTTCAGGTTATAAAGCCACTAAGGACTTTGACTCGGACACACCCAGTGTTGCCTCGATGCTCGTACAGCAGTACGGAGAGATTCAACGAAAACTGACACTTTTTGAATTAGATTTGGTTTAATGCACCCAAAACTGCTCTACCTAACCTGTGGGAGGTGGAGGTCAGTAATGAAGGGTGTGTGTGTACAGAATGTGTTTGGAAGCCATGAGTGAACCTTTGTGATCGTGCAGTCTGGTTGTCTGGCTGCGTCCCAGCCTCCCTGCTGACAGGAGATGAGACCATCACTACACCCAACGGCTCTTTGTCTCTCAGCAGACACAACCACAGTAAAGGACTTGTGTGTAATGCATTATGGTTGTTAGCTGATGCTGTGGTCCAAAGATTATATAACAGAAACATGATTTATTAAATACATAGCAGTGTCTCTAATGCATTTATGTATTAATGTCAGTGGTTTATTCAACCAAGACAGAAATGTGTAACCCATTTGAGAATTATTGTTTTTGCTGAAGTATCTGTTAGTCTCCACCTCTCCTCTGAGGTAGCTCCTTCGCCCAGACTGTTTCTCTGTGACTTGTTGCTAGGGTAACCTGGCCTTGAGAGAAGCTCCGGCCTTATTACACTGTATGCAGTCATGCTTTTTAGGAGGAACGAGGGAAGGTGAAGAACTGATTTAAAGGCTTTGGCTGCAATGAGGACAGGATGCACAATGTGCAGTGGGCATGGCAAGGTGTAAGGCCCTGTTAGCTGCAAGGGAGTGCAAAATCTGATTACTTTTAATTATTATAAAAGAAGATAGAAAAAGAAACCAAAATAACAAGAAGTCATTGTGAAAGCAATATCTAAAAATAGCATTGGAAGTAGAAAATTGCCAGCCCTAAATGCCAACATTAATATATTATATATACTGTAAAGCTGACTGTTCATGCATTTACAAATGAGAAATAACAAGACAAGTGTGTTTCTAATTCCACACAGTAGAAGAGCAGCACAGAGGAAAGCTCTCTGTCTCCTTACATAATTGAATAGCATGGTATAAGCGGTTAGCTATCGACTTTCGTCAAGGAAATTGTCGTGTAATTTCCGTCACATAAATGCACCGTGGTTCCGTCCGTGGCAGACAGGTTACAGCCAAACGCTCAGTTATCAATCGAAGCTAAGTGAACGAACCGCTGCTGCAGCCTTTAGGTACCCCACTACTCTCTACTTTTCAATCTCTATCTCTCTTCCTCTCTCACCACCCCCATCACCAGGCCAGTGAGTGAGTGATCCAGCTGCTGTGGAGGAGACAGCAAGTGTTCAGAGGCGTATAGAGACAGAGCGAGACAGAGATAGAAAAAGGGAGGGAGGGTAGATGATAAAACGACTGCTACTGAGGCCATGCAGACGTGAGTCACAAAGAGGATGCCATGGTAGGCAGGCAGGCAGGCAGGCAGGCTGGCAGGCTGGCAGGCAGGCAGGCAGGCTGGCAGGCAGGCAACCCAGCAAATAGGAAAGCCTTCACGTGGAAGTCAATGTGCCGTTTCCAACACACAGAAGCCTCAGGAGGAAAGATGGAGAATAAAAAAAGAGATGTAAGACATGAGAGAAAGAGAGAGCAAGTGGCAGAGAAAAAGAGGGGGAGAAAGGAAACATGAGGTACAAGAAATGCTGGAACATCAGTTCAACAAAACTCTTAAGCCATGGCAATGTCGTTGTATCTATTAGGCTGTGATTCAGCACCAAAATCATCACACCTGCTCATATCAACTTAAAGAAAAAGGCTGGTATTTCTTATTGTCAACAAATCCAATGACAATAAAACATTTTTTTATTATGCTTTAGTCTGTCTGTTAATACTTTCTCACTTCCCTACATTGTCTGTGTCTCAATATTGATTATTTGTCCGCAGCTGAAAATAGTCCTGACAAATACATTATTTCCTCCTTCTTGAGTTATGTTTGCTAGGAACTACAGTAAATTACTGTGCCTTTTTGTCAAAATTAAACAATATATTTGATGATGGTTTTAGAGATTTTAGAGGTCACAGGCAGGGTAGGGAAGTCGGAAAGCGTTGAGAGACTAACACATTGTTGGATTTGGTCTTTTAATAGGATTTTATGACAATAAGACAAATATACAATAACAGTCTTATTATTTCAACATGAACTGTAAGGTAGAAAACAAATGGTCAAACCATGTGGTGTCTGACAATTAAGCAGATTGTCAGAAAGCGATTTGACCTTTCTCGCTGTGTAATCTATGAACAGACCGCTGAGCTGTAGCCAAGCATCACTCAAGTTAAATCATTCTAATCCTCTTTCCTCAATGTATGGAAGATATCAAGATTGTCAAGAAAAAAAAAAAAGGGGGGGGTGAAAGTGAGCAGACCTAATGTGCTACAAATTAGGTCAGATTTTTTTCCAAATTTGCCTCCCCTCTTCCTTCCTTCTTTCCACTGCATCCAAGCTCTGCAGTGGCTTCATTCTTTGTCCAGCGATGGATCACAAGGCTGTAAACACACACAGACGTATGACATCACCCAAGCAGTGACGGGGCGGAGACTGGCAGCGTAAGCCTGGCATCAGCCACACATACACACACACACACACACACACATGCACACATACACACAGTGGGATAGCACAACTCCTCTCCCCCATAAGCTCTCTGTCAGACAGCTCAGCTTGGCATCACTCTCTCCCAATAAGATGAAACGAGCATTAGCCTGACCCCGTTCTCACGGAGACCAAGTCACTTTGCACAAACAGTATGTGGTGCTATCTCTGCAGTCGTCTGACATGCCTGGCCTCTCCAATGTCCCATCTCCCCCCTCTTTTCCAGCAAATTCTTGGTAAAGTTCAGATGAAAGGGACAGACTTTCCCCACTCCCAAATCCTGACCTCTTCTCTGTCGGAAGCTGAAGTCTGCTCTTAATTGGTGATCTTCAATGGCAGCCTCTGGGGGAGGACTGACCCTGTCCCTGCTCTATCTCGTCAATATTCTCCCTGCACAGCAATAGCTCAGTGGATTTACTATTAGCTGTACTCTGCAGACTGCCTTTTATAGACTTTTATTGGGCAAAGCACTTTGAACTACAAGCACTTATTGTTTGTCCTCTAACTGGGAAAGTTAGCTTTCAAATGAACAGCAAACACCTCTGGCAGGACATCAAAGATCTGTGACATCTATTAGGATCTATTTTGGGATTAAGTGTTGGAATTCAATTTTCTCTTAACTTGCCAAGCCTACATCTATTTAAGTTAAAAAATACCAACATGCCCCTAAAGGGTTTTCAATGTCCTGACGGTGTTCCTGAACATGCTTGGCCATGTCAAATGGGAGTTTGTTGATATAAAGATGAGTGGCTCGCAGTTTCCTTTGGCTGCATCCAGCTACCACCTCTGGCATGACTTTAACCATATAACTATTCAGCCATCCAACAAGCAGTTTTGACTTAGTAGACTGGTGCCTGAAGAGTCTATCATCATGCAAGTGGCTCTGTGAGGATGTACTTTGCGAGCTGAGCTAAATGCTAACGTCACCATGCTAACATGCTCACAATGACAATGTTATCACGACATTAGTGCATGAATACCGCAAATGCTCATAAAAGATGCAGTTAGTATGTTATCTGTTGAGATAAAGGCCACAATAGTTCCTCCTACCACGTTTTATTTCATTTCTTACATTGAATAGGGAAGTTTGTATGGATTCTATCCATCTCACAACATGGCTAAAGAGATCAGTGTCATGTCTAAGAGCTGAGACCTGAGTGTGACTCATACATTTGGACAGTATGAGATAATACTTCAAAATGAACTGAGCTGAGCCTCACACGCAGACATCTGGCTTGTATGAGTGGATGTTGGTATGATAATATCAGGATAACACTAATCTCCCAGATTGGGATTATGATTATCACTCACCAGCACACAAACATAGTTGGCTCCATACATCAGAACTAATCTAACAGTGAACATGTCCGTTTCCAAGGGTGAGGCAGTGTAAGTTTGGGCCAATCTGTAACATGTATATACATGTTTTAGCACCACATCATTATAAAGAAATCAATAACATTGTAGTCATAAAAGTAATCTAAATAAAATCTGGTTTGTAGCTCTCTTCATTAATATCCAGCCTGCAGCGTTCAGTAGCCATCTGTGGATCGTCTCTTCAAGTCTTCTTTGTCAGTCCCCCTGTGTCTCCCCACCCCACCTCCACCTCCCCTCTCCTCCTTCTCATCCCTTTGTTTGCCTTCCCTCCTCTCTCTGTCCCGGGGCTGACATCACAGTCCCGGGGGGCCCTGTGGTGGTAACAAGCCCTGATTCAGCACCAAGTAGCCCCATCTATGCCCCTACCCTGCATCATGTTTCAGTCAGTGGTTGTCCACTCCCCACCCCCCAAATAACCACACCCCTCCAGTCTTAAGCAGACTCCGGAGCTCAGACTGCTTTTATTGTGCCTGAAAACACGCTCTCCCAAGTGGGCCAGGGCTCTTATTTCACTATAGGCTATGCCTGGGATGACTACAGTGCAATGCAGGGAAACATCAGGGCAACACCAGAATTAAATATTTATATAAAGCATGAATATGGAGGAGGACATCAAAGTATTACCATCTACATTTCACCGTCTTTTCCCATTTTCAAGTCAGAGGATTTGGGTTTCACTCAGTTTTTTAAAATGCAGTTTAAAAGCACTGTGGGAAGGGATCCTGTATTCTGGCCAAAAAGGGTGCCAATTCCTTTTATTGTGACATGATTGTGACATGATGCAAAGAAAAAATATTTTAATTGTAAAAATTCATTTTGTAGTAATGTGCTAATGCATTGTGACTTGGGGTTTAATTTGGGTGCAAAAATATTAAATATATTCATGTAAAAACAAAGTTTAAACTATTTTAAAAGAATCTTAGTGTAATAAATTACACATCCTTCTCCATGTTCAATTTGCTTGAATAACTACCTGCCTACAATGACAGACAAATAAATGAATAGTATGAAGAAAAGACCAGACTACTGCATTGTATTGTTTTATTATTCATTAATTAAGAAACTTACAGATAGTTAAACATTTTGGAAAATATGTTTATTAGCTTTCTTTCTGGTCGATGCCACACCTGTACATTAAGTATGAAGCCTGAGGCTGGAGGTGATTAGCCCAGCAAAGCTGGATTTATAGTCATAGGGTTAATGCTTTTGTTGAGAATCTAGCGCCAGAGGGGCCTAGTTTTTGTGTTATTGTATAACAAGTTACTTTATGTTGCAGACTTTGCACTGTAGGGGAGGGAAGCCATTTTTGTTTATTCTGATCATCTTTTCTCCTGTTTTGAAAGTAGGAAGTTAGGTAGTGTGTGGGTTTTTGAACTGCAAATTCTGGTGTTGGGCATTTCTTTCTTTGCACTTTATGCTCGGCTCATGAAAACCCTAGACGGGGCGTAACACAAGATACAACGTTGTAAGTATGCTTTAGAGTATGACCTATAGACCTAGGCTAGCTGTTACCCCCTGCGTCCATGTGTTATGCTAAGCTAGGCAAATCGCCTTCCTGTTCCAGCTCTAATTAAATCACAAACACAAGAGTAATATAATCAACTAAATTAAGGACTGTTTGGATTGTTTTCAAAGTCAGACACTTAATTTTTCTTGTATGGATTTATTGTGACCTAAAAATGTAACCACAATAAATAAAGTGTTTCTGACTGTAAACAATAGATAGGGGAGGAGGGTTTAATTTTGGCAGCATAAAATTGGGCCTGCCAAAATCATAGTCCCTTTAGCAAATGCAAGCATGTGATTTCTAGGGTACCATCCAGTAAAACCTTAAATCTAGGATTGTGTTTTTGTGAGAAGTGATGTTCTGGTCTCTGTTGAGTGGTAGGAAAAAAAAGTCAAAAAAGACAAAAGTCCCGGAGACGGGCCGAAGGAGTCAGTCTATCCAGGCACCAGGCTCGGAAGAACGTTCAGGGCCGAGGATTATTTAGGGGACCAGCCTGGACAAAGGCCTCAAGGCTGGCAGCGACGCAGGAGCCGCTGTGGGAGACAGACTGGGGGGGGGGAGCACGAAGACCAGAGGTGGATAGCCGCTCTGGAGGACGGACTGGAGGCCAGCAGCGATGAAGGAGCCGCTCCGGCGGAACGACTGGAGGAAATGGAGGCAGCAGAGGGCCCGGAGGTCGAAGAGGCAGCAGATAGGGAGCAGGGGGCGGCAACCCAGCAGGAGAGGGCAACCACTCATCAGGGGAAGACGGCGGCTGCGGAGGCAGAATCACGGGGGACTGCGGCGGAGGCAGCAGAGGCCGGCGGCGGCCACTCGTCAGGAGGCGGAGGAGCATGAAAGGGGGATGGTTGCTGCGGCCCAACGGAGGTGAGAACCAGGCCGACGACCAGTGTTACTGCGACCTCCCCGGGTCCCAGTAAATATGGCCACAAGAGGGGAGGAAGACTGGTAGTCTGGCTCTGGGGTGCTGGGCAGCGAAGCCGGAGTGAAGCGCCGAGATACCCTGGCATGAAGCGATACCCCATGAACTGGTAGAGAACCTCCTCAGGAGTATGAGGGCTTCTGTGCAAAGACAGATTCTGCTCGGTCCAACTTTGGTCGGATCATTCTATAACGGTCTGCCATGTGGCAGCAGACTAGGACCCAAATATGCAGACAGGTAGCTCCTGCAACAAAAATGCTTTATTAAATGGAACATGTACAAAACCAAAGGAGTGTAGAAAAACGCCAGGACACAGGGACAAGGAACAGAATAATCCAAGAACAGCAAAACATCCACATGCCAACAGAACGAGACGACACTGACAATGACCCGACAAGACACAAAGGGAAGGGACTGCTATATATACGAAAGGGAAAACGAGGGGATCAGACACAGGTGAGTGACGAGACACAGGTGAGTGCAATCAAAAAGGGAGGGAAACAAGACAAAGAGAGGAACAAAAGACACAGAACTACAAAATAAAACAGGAAGTAAACCCAAATCCGTGACACAGCTCTGGTAAATGAATTGTATGCCACCAGCCCAGCACCAAGTAGGAATAAACAAAAGTAGAGACTAGCTGCTGAACATAGCAGAGCATTGAGCAGCTAAAGAGACAGATATGTTTCTTAGGAGCCCAAAACCGAGCTAAAAGATTTTGTATTGTCTTATATCTGTTTGCAAACATGTTGACAGAAACAACTTTTTAGGGTGATCATTTCAACTTTGTGTTTTCAGCTTGAACCCTAAGGCCAAAAAAATGTATTCATGCAAATTTAAGGAAACCTTTAGGCAAATGCACCATGGGACAGTACAGAATTCCCATGTGTTTATTGCACTCTTATGATGACCCAGCAGACCTTATGATCTCTGTGGCCATCATGCTACTCACTGCTCACTGACTTTTATTCAAAGGGCCACATGCTGGGCTTCACCCCAGGAAACACCCACCTGTGCCTGCTCAGTTGTTATCATCCCCCTGCCTCAGTTTGCCTTTTCCCAAGTGGACTCCATCTTAATGACACTTTTCAAATATATGACTGGTGCACTCTGAGAACATGGCCAATCCAATACAGATGTTGATAGATGATCTGTTGGACTTTTATATCCAGAATATACAACATAAACAGCCACATGAAAGACATTTATCTTAATCATGTCGCATCTACATGATACACCTGTTTATCTTGGAGATGGTTGTGTTGCAGCAATGCCTAGTCCAGGTTTACTAAAGGGGAAAAGACCTCTACAGGGTCCCCCTAGGTCTGTCTGATATTGTACTCTTCTTGATAACCAATTAATGGTTATTAGGGGGAAAGACCACTCATATTATTGATAATCATTTGCCAAAACGTTAGCCAGCTAGCAGCATTGTGATGTGTTTATTCTATTCCATTTACCATGGTGCTTTTGTTTTTCCATTGCACAATCTTTTGTACTTGTATGGATATATTTATGAAAAAGCAACAAGATCAAGAATAAGAATGATCAATAGTTCAATGTTATTTGGTCACAAATGCCCTATATTATATTTTCATTATGTATTATATATTTATATATATATTTAATTACTATCCACTTTCAGACAAAGATCCTAATTGCCCCCTTGTTTTGAGTTCTGCACGAGGATAGACACACATACACACACACACACACACACACACACACACACACACAGAGCCGTACATGCAGAGCAAATGGGGGGTGGGGGCAGGGATGCTGAAACCACTTCTAGACAGCTTGCATCCTCCCAGAGAGGAGAGCAGCTGAGTTGGTGATTATGTAACCCACAGTTACATAAAAGTTATCACTATACTTAAACGTGACTGCCCTGAAGATTTAGTGTCATAGTAACAGAGGACATACTGTATCGCCTTGCATGAAATATGTACAAAAAGGGTTTTTGTGTTCCTTGTGAATCTGGAGTTTGATTACTCTGAGGGTCCAATTATTTTCTGATGGTCAAAATTTAACTGTTTTTCTTTATCTACGCTTCCAAACACCTCAATGGGATGTGTGTAATTGCTGTGTTCAGGCTACCTGCACAGCCAGTGCAGGAGCCTCCTCTCTACATGCCCCAGAGACAAACATTACGCCTGCCAGGCTTCCTATCTGGACAATAACAGCACAAACTGATAAGAGGCGCAGCCTGGAGACATGGAGGACTCCCAGCACCCCAATATCTCTCATCTGCTCACTATTGGATCCCATTGCCTCTGTGGACGTGGGGGGAGGTGGTGAGGTGGTGGATTGCACGGTGTTTGTGTGGACAAAAAATGGGTCAGGCTTCCAGCTCCAGCCACAGCACACACAAGCACGGCTGAGTGCTTCTGAAAGGAGGGTGCCACTCCTCCGCCGTCTTAGGAGGAACCCTTCCTGTGGATAAGCGGCTGATGTATGTGTGTGTGTGTGTGTGAGAGAGAGAGACACAGTGGCAGCCCAGTAGGAGATGCATAGATTAATAATAACCCCTTGTGTTTCCCATTATGCAACCACTTGTCCCCTCTGTGGTATCACAGAGCTTTGAAATGTCCATGCAGTTATCCTCGTGTGCTGCTCATCGGACAGCATTCATCTTTACCATGACATGGTTTTCCAGTCCTTTCACAATGCAAGAGTCTCCTTCATGAGCAGACGCCGTGAATGAGTCAGAGCTAAACTTCTTGCAAACATATAAACTAGACCTTAATAATAAAAACTTTGAGCAAGCACATTTTTTCCTCCCCAGTGGTCAAACTAAACCGTGAATAATTTCTGCCAAGCTGTTTTTGGAAAAGTGAGAAATAGAAAATGTTTGGGTTTTGTTTTTGAAAACTCATTGAAAATGCAAACAAGTAAGCAAATTCCATAATTTGAAGCAACGACCTGAATACTAAAACAGCCACAAGGCTGAATATATGAAAAGATGATCAACAGGACAAACAAACACAAAGTCTAAAACCTTGCTCTCCTAGACGCAACCGATATTTTACCAAGACCCAAATCCTCTTCCACACACACACACACACACACACACACACACACACACACCCACCTGCACATTTTGGCTGGTGGTGCACAGGACAAAGATGAGGGGAATGAGAGAGAGATGGGGGGTCACAGTCCAGTGGCAGATCCAGTTAGTTGGGGGAGACTGATGCTGGCAGGCCGTGCCCACCATCTGCTCCTCTTCAATAAGACAGAGCAGCTCGGGCCACAATGAACACACAGGCCTCTGCAGGCTCCTGTCGATAGGCGAAAAATACTACAGGAAGCCTATATGACACGGAGCATGCTATTGTGAAAGATTCTGCACAATGGCAGTCGTGGCCGAGTCAAGTAAGCTAATATATAGTAAGAATATTCTGTCTATAGAGGATGAACTGAAAATGAAGGGTTCCCTGATTAAAGGAACAGTTTGACATTTTCAGAAATATGCTTGTTTGCGTTCTTTTCTTGAGGTTTCCAACACCTCACCCCGGTTTCAAGACTGTGCTAAGCTGACAACACTTTCATTAAACATTTAGATATTGCCAGAGAATGTGGTCAGACTACAAGGCTACAATCACACTAATACGTTATCCTTTTTAAACAGCGTTTTAAAACTAAAATGATCTCTGTACACACAAGCTTTTAATCACTGTCCATATCTCCATCCATACTACACACTAGTGATGTGTAGTTCATGAGTTAGTAGTTCAATGAACTACTCCTTTCCTATTAACTAATATAAACTACTCCTTTCAGAGACTGAGTAAGTCATTCATTTGGTCGCACATGCGCATTGCGCCACAATGTATGAGTTTTGTTTTCCCCACGTGACAGCTCCACAGGCTCAGGATTTCTGTCCAATCCTGAGCCTGTGGAGCTGTCATGTGGGAAACAATCGAAGATCCAGTTCAGCAGTTCACCCCTTTGTCGTTAAATTTACACGTGGCAGCTAAACGGGCTCAGGA
>JAVQJD010043685.1:0-54773 GCA_036023655.1 Nannoperca australis
GTCTTGACTCTATTTTCTATTCATTTCACAACGTATGGTGGTGAATAAGTGTGACTTTTCATGGAAAACACAAAATTGTTTGGGTGACCCCAAACTTTTGAACGGTAGTGTATGTGCTATCAGAGTGGCATCAGCATAAGAATAAAGCCTGGGCTCAGTCTCGCCACGTTCTCGAGCAGACGCTGTTGTGGCTGTGGCTTCATTTTCAGTTTTTATTCTTAACTTCTAGTGTGGAACCGGCGACAACAGCATTCAAGAAGATTGTCCAAGTGTAGGAGAAGCGGACCCGCGAGAGGCGGGAAGTGATGCTATTCGCTTTTGGGTGGTTACGTAACATCTCACTTGCCTCTCTCTCTGCGGAATGCCAGGATAGTGTTTGTAAACAGAGCGGCCATGTGCGTGTGCTCACGTGGAGGAAGTTTTGAGTCGCTGCCCTCGCTGTCTCACCCCTGAGGTAAACCCTGACATCGATACATGCTCACAGGGCCAGCGACACTCCCTCCAGCCCCATGCCACTCAAACACAGCTTTATCTTTCTCACTCCATAATTACGCCTTAGCCCGGCTAACAACCCACGGGCATGTGGAAAAAGATGGCCACGAGTCATATTTTAGATTAACAGTGTATCTGATGTGGCAATTACGGTTTTATCTCAGACTCGTAAAAACATGATTACCATCATGGTGACCAATAAACAACTCCCAGGCTATAATTACATTAGTCTCTTCAGCAAGGTAGGACCTTAATGGGACGGAAAGCCAAGATTCTTGTTGGGGTGTGGGTTGGCTCTGGTTTGACAATTATTGATTTTTTGAACCCACAATGCTTTGCAGTAGGTCTATATATAGAGAAGTGATTCACCTTTCAATGCTTCAGAACTGATCAGTACATTTAAAGCATGGTGCAGTAAATGCTAAAGTATATTCTACATAAAGTGGCATATAGCATGCAGTTAAACCTCTATTAAAACTGTTGTGCACTATTGAATGCAAATTCTGTGCAAAATGTGTTTAAACGTGTATGAGCAACTACATTATGGCACTAAGATTCCATTGCAGAAACACCTAACTGTGGTTTGCTGCTTCACACTTGCTCTCTATAGAAAAACAACTCCCATCAGCAGACAAGAGGGAATCAATATTGCAGAAATCAATACAACACTCAGTGTCTGGCCATTTTGTCTCAGAAAAAGCAGTCAAGCTATGACCAACCAGCAGGTAGTGCAATCTAAAATGTCTAACCTTCAACTGGGCCTGTTTCTCTGTGTCATTTGTGCAACAGCCCCTGGGTGGAAATATGATGCGTGGGCTGCACAGAGTAGGGTCAAAGGTTAGGGCTTGGGTAAGAGCTTGGGTATTGTAAGTGGACTGCATTGTTGTGGAACGCTATGGCAACTGGACATTCTTCCCAAAGGTGATATTGTCTTTGCCGTGAGAGTGACATAAAGGGAACTTACGGCCATGACGAAGGAGCAATCCGACCGCACGGCATTATCTGTAGGTGTGGACGGATGAGAGAAGCTATGTGCATGTGATTGATCTATCTGGCCCTTCCCCCACTCCGCCCCCTATAGGCCCATTAATGCTCTGGTGCCTTTTCAGCTGCTGATGTAACAGCAGCCTTGCAGAGGCTCATGAAACACCTCCAGTAAGATTGTGTGTCTTCATTTCTTAATTTTATAATGTTGTGTTATTGTGCAAGTCAGGATTAACATTTGTAAATCAGTGCAACTGAACACAAAGGGGAACATAAATTGTATAGCCACTGTTGACAGCCATTAATAATGTGCTTTTATTAGCAAGCAATGAGCTTGGTCAGATGCAATCTATTCAAATTATGCAGTAGATATAGGGCAGAATGCAATGTTTAATGTGCTTAAAATAGTTAAAAAATAAATCAAGAAATCAAAACTAGACCACTCGATCACTCAACAAGATACAGAACTGCCTAGTTGTTGGTTAGTTGTATCTCTAAGGTTAGGTAAAGATAAACAAAAAAATACAACTGGTATGACCTGATCTGGTCTTTCACGTAAGACATTATCCACAGTGTCTTACCGTCATGAATATACACGCACAAAAGCATGGATCACCTGATCTCATGCACTCACAACACACTTTACAAAAACTATAGAGAACACCCCTGCTTAAGCACTCATGTTGACACTACACCGTCAATGGCCATACTATATCAAAACACAGCCATGCCATTGCGTCACAGGTGTACACCACCAGAGTTACCTGACAGCTCACTGGGACTGAACATGGGATTCTTTTGCACTACAGGCAGTATAGTTGTATATACTGTATACTGTAGCGTAGGCTGCTACATGCTCTGCAAAGGCTACCACAGAACTGCAGCATGTAAACATTAACACTTTAACACAAATGCTTAACTCAGAAGGGGAAAGGGAGCTGTTGGAGAACAGTGCTCTTTGTTTGTGATCAGCTGTTTGCATAAAAGCTTGGTGATCTAGTCATATGACAAGCAACTGACTTTATTTTGACTTCACTGCCCTTTCACCTTCTCTTTAGCCCTTTTTAGCCACACATTTCACTCTGTAAATGTCACTGTTGTAACTATAGCAGTCTTCACTCAGTTTAAAGTTCAGAAAACTTGAGCACTGATAAAAGTTAAACTGAATACCTGCATTGCTCCTGCAGTCAGCCTACACTGTTAAGCCACAATGCCCAGTTAAAGGTTAGTCATTATTGTTCACCTTGCAGGCATGCCTTTACTTTGCATTTTACCTGAGGCCATACTGTGCTTATATTACGACTGTAGTCAGTAGAATATACAACCCCAATACACAAACCTGAGGGAGATCAGTTATATTCTAATGAGCCATTCAGATGTTAACTTTAGAGTAGCACCTTGTGAATTCAAGAAAAAAAACCTAACAACCAATTAGCTATTTACTAATTGAGATAAGATCTGATGTCCAGTTACACATCTGAATTTACATGTTGTTATCATGTATTTAACTACTGTATTTCAAAAAAGAAATACTAACTCACAACCCCCAAACTGTCAGGGTAAACAAAAGCTCACCTAACTTTTAACACTCCATTATTATAGATTAGATCTGTGTAAGTATTTGGTCACCATGTTATTCTGCACCAATTCCTTTAAAAATGATTACAGATCACACGTGGAAAAACAGACTCAGGTTCCTCTGTGTGTTGTCAATAATCTATTTGCCAATAGCTCTGT
The DNA here is from genome assembly GCA_036023655.1 of Nannoperca australis. Lineage (NCBI taxonomy): Eukaryota > Metazoa > Chordata > Actinopteri > Centrarchiformes > Percichthyidae > Nannoperca > Nannoperca australis. The sequence goes on from JAVQJD010043685.1 coordinate 3,214, forward strand.
TTCCAAAAGAACACAGCAATCTGATTGTTGTGACCTTTAACTGCTTGTGCTCCATTAAACATATCATGTCAAGTTATTTTTGCTTTGGTTTCATCAACTTATTTGAGAAATAAGATGGTTGTTGCTGCTTTTTGGCAATAATGCCTTGTTTAGCCTCTTGTAAAAAAAAAAAAAAGAGGAAAAACCTGCTGCAAATTTACCATTCTTGTTCCCCCAGTTAATGGTGCAGTAGGATTGAGTTTCATTTGCTTCAGAGCTTTCTGACCTTGTCTGCCTTCACTACACTCTGCCACCACAATTCTCTTCTCTTTTGCTTCTCATTGGGATTTGCCTTTGTGTCTGCTTGTCATTCAGGAGTGAAAGCAATGAAAGCTGATTAACAGAGATACACAAAGCCAGAAGCTGTTCCAGCTCTACCGCTTTGCAGACACTATGCACTTACTGCTGCTGCTGCGTCCAGGTTGGACTTTTACTCTTCTACATAGGCCTACAGTCTCCAACAGCACAAACACATACACATGTATATGATAATGAGCAGCTAATGATAAAACTGTTACATCAAAATATATTTCATGAAAAACATAATCATTCTGGAATAGCTATTAATTACACATAAATGTAAAAAAAATGTGTTTCTTATATTAAAACAAACACACTCATACAAAAACACACATGATACACACTCAAACACACATTTAACGTTATGTGCCTAATAAAAAAAGTAAGGCTAAAATGTTAAAGAAAGGAAGAGAGCTTTATACAGTCATTTAAATTATGCTTAAAGAAAAACTCCTAAACAAGCTGTCTAAGTACACCATTTTCTATGAGACATTCAAAAGCAGCAAGAATGTGAACATAGAACACACAGGAAAACACAGAAGGGGTCTTTCAGTTCAGCCGGCAAGAAAAGAAAGAAAATCGTCAGCCATGTTGGAGTAGCTTTATCTAATATCCCTTCCTTATTATGTTGGCTTTTGCTTTTGCGGTGAGGGACATTTGCCATACTTTGCCTGATACAAAAGCCACCAAAAATACACCCAAGACTAAAGGGGAAAAGGGTAAGGAGAGTATTAACATGCTCAGCAAATTCTCACCTCCTTTTTACGTCCCTCCACTTTGTAGAAATTCCAACAAACCGTCCGGATCTCCTCTTTAACAAATCCTAAAGGGCAGCCATCTTGCCTCCTTCTGTTCTTCTATGAAACAGACTATCCTCCACATCAATATTCATGGAAACCAGTCTGACGTCAGCTCTCATCATCAGGAGAAGCCCGGGTGTCGCTGTTTGCCGGCCTGAGAAGCACACTCATATGTGACTCTGGTGTAAGGCAACAGAGGCGCAGAGTAGGCAAGATGTTGTTGCAGGTCAGGGGGAAGAGCCTTGCTTTGCTGGCAACTCAAATAATCACAAAATCACTTTCCTGCTGAGTCCTTCCCACACAAAGAGACAGGTTTTTCTTTTCCTCCTCTGCTCCCTCCTCTTTTTTTCTTCTTCCCTCAGCCGCACACAATAGTGAACACTATGATGGCTGCCCTGAAGCACTGGAGTGGATTCAGTGAGCAGGACGGGACTCCACCCCCCAGTGCACTTTATGTTGAATATTGCACTGGTCTCAACTGTCTGACTGTGGCAGAGCAGAAGATGCCTACACCCCCTTCCTCTTCTCAGACAGGAAGCCGAGTGACTCATGGTTTTTCCCTCCCTTTTTGCTATCTATCTTGACTTCCTTCTTTCATTTCTTTCTTTCTGTCATTGATTACAGAAGTTCCCCTGTGGTGTAATAGCCCACAGTTTTGAGAGCATTACAGCAACAATCAGAGGTGGCCAGCTTGGAGTCCAACCAATTGAGCAATGCGCTCATTTCCAATGGCTGTGTCTTATTTTGGCACGCCTCGGCTGGCTGGCTAATTTTTAGAGTAAAGTGTAAGACAACTCTCCAGCTTGCATACAAGCAGCATACTTTGTGTTCATGTGTCTGCCAAAGCCCACCTCCTGTTGACACTGGCCACGTGGGCTTGAGAGATAAAAAGAGCAGTGTTAGAGAGAAAACGTTTCTGATGGTGACAAATTCGGCCCTGGAAGGATTTCGAAATAACGCAAGTTAAAATGTGTTATAAAAGGAAAAGTACTAAAACTTCTGCTGCGGTTTTTGTTGTGGGTTTCTGTGTTAATTCTTTATGCAAAACTGTAAGTTTGAGGTTACGCTTGCAAAGTGTGCAATAATGTGTTTGTTGTTGTACATTTTTAAAGGTCATGAACATAAACAGTTTCAATAAAACTTTTTAGCTAGCTCAGGAGTCATATGTTCATATGTTTTGGTGAAGGGAGCTCTGAACCAGTATAAAGCGCATTACAGTAGTCCAGCCAGGAAAAAAAATAAATACATAGATAACCTTATGTAAATCAATACAGGACAAGAATGAGAAATGATCAGTAGTATGTTGTCATCTCTTAACATTTGGTCAGAGCTGTAATCATCATGATCAATAGTCAGTGGCACCCACAGTCACTAAACTAATTAATTCCTCTTTTACTTTACTAACAGGTGGGTCTTGTCTGAAAATAATCTGCCTTTAGCTGCAGTTGAGGCTTAAAGGGAGACCCCACCTCTTTCCTAGCAGCCTTCTGCCTTGCTGCAGTGACATTTGTTGACTCAATAGTTTCAGGCTCCAAGCAGAAAAGGAGATTTGCTTTTACACCGAATGGGGGAGGGGAAGAGGCACAGAGAGGGAGGAGGAGTCACTCTAGCTGCAACACAGATCCTACTAAGACAAAGTAGACCCTTTTACAGCATTGTCTTGCTTCTGTCTTTACATAACTCAGTTATTACTCAGGTGAACTGTTTAAGTTTAAGTCTTTAAACCACATGGTACAGCGACAATTGAGTCAAACTTTGTCTTTCTGCTTGTGGGAATGGTTCACCAGTCAGACCTACACAGGACATCCCAAATGATCAGGAACACTTACTCTTTTCACCAAGGACACCATTTAGGTGAAACCATCTAAAAATCCTCATTAATTTATCTCTTCTTCATAGGAGCCAGGCCATAGGAGCATTAGAAGGATTTTAAAGCTTTGAGATGTTAATTGTAAAATATGAGCTGCAAATACATTTCAGAAAGAAGTTCCTAATGTTATGAGTGTACCCCCCCCCCCCAACACACACACACACTACATTATACAGACTTTATTAAACACCCTACTGTTGTGTCAGGTAAAAAGTATTTTAACATTATTTTAATCAAACAAGTTAGTACAATATTAAAGCAACTGTGCTGATATCAGTAAGTGGTCTCTCAATTTCTGGGTTATAAGATGTTGACTGAATATTTCTAGATGTAGAAAGAGTTTCTAGATGATTGCTGACAGTGGCTTGTTCATGCTTGTCTTTTGTTTGTTCTTGTTTGCATTGACTAAGGTATTGTGAACAACACCTGGTTAGGGAGCCACAAAATTTAAATCCACAAGATGCGTTGTGAAAATCTTAGAAGCAAATTAAAGAAAAGCACCCCCCATCAACTTCCATCAAAGCACCCCTGAGCAAGGCAGTAAACCTACCACTGCAGCAGTGAGGTGTCCCAGTGATGCAATGCTGCAGGGCTTTCAGTGGTTGTTTGGACTGGTCAGCTTCCTGGCCCGGCTTCTTCGCTGCTGTAAAAAAGAAAGGGGACTCAACTTGTCTGGTTAAATAACGTAAAATACACACTTGACTTTTGGCATGTGTATAGCGGTCACTATACAGCGGTCAGCGGTCACGCAGGAGAGCTCCTTGCTGGGCTGCTCCCCCTGAAAGCTACTGTAACTCGTAAATCAGAGATTATCTTGTCATTCCTCTCACCTTGTCACATTTCAAAGGACTGGAGGCATGTGTTGTCACCTCATCTGTAAACACAGAGCTGTGGCCTCATGCTGACCCAGGGTCATCAGAATTTAGGCACACTTGTCACTTGATTGATTTCACACCTAAAGATGACGACGAGCATTAGTGAGGGATTTGAACTGTTTTTCTTTTGCACCCAGTGCTGCTATTGATTTATGCCAAACTAAACAAAGAGAGGATCCTACTGGTTTCTCAGGTCAAAGAGCTGGGTCTCTGGTCTTAAGATCTGTGTGTCACTATAAGTCAGGTGGTTTATAGTCCTACTCCCTGAACAGGCTATTTATGCTCTTATATGTAAAACTGTGGTTTTAAAGCATGAGTTCACATTATCAAACTGGGTGGTGAAACCACAGAGTGAAATTAGTCATCATTTTCAACGTTTTACTTGGCATTTAAAAAAAATGTAACTGACAAAAGTCTACTGAATGATAACGCCAACTAAACTTTGAATTTCTACATTTCCCAGCAGCTTGTAGGTACTCGAGGCTGCTTATGTAGAAGACGTAGAAGCAACTGTGCTTTTGCAACCTGAAATGGGAAATCTTTATAGACATTTTTGAGTTCTTTGTGTAACACTTTACAATACGGTACACAGAAATGTGAGTAGTTACAAAAGAACAAAAGAGGAATGAATCAGGAACAGCCTGATACTTAATGAATTGTTTATAAATAGTTCCTGAAAAATTCAGAATTGAGGACTTTATGGAAGTTGATGGGACTTAATAATTATGAACTAGCATATAAATCTGTAAATGCGTCCCTTCTTTAATTCCTGCCTTTCAAACACACAATACCAATGCTTTTAACCACCATAAACAGATATTTTCCAAATCCAAAACTGCTTATTTAATTTAATGTGGACAAGGAAAACACATGATTGTTATGTAATCTGGCTCAAGTGGGTTCAGACTCAAAGAGACTTAATTACTTATTATTTTGTAATTTCAATATCAACAGAGCTTTTTTTTAAAACAAAACAATAACTTTCTAAAAATTTCTAATGTGGATTGAAAACACTTCACATGTAAACATTGTTGTTGAATTTACCCAAATTACTGTGGACATGACCTCACTGCTGCCTGGAAAAGATTTGTTTTTATATTTGGTGTGAATCATTTTGTCCTAAATAAGGTGGAGACTCAAATCAGTGAAGATTGATTTGTGATGAAAGCTCTGATTTACAGCTTCCTTTACATTTGCATGAAAGTGGGGAAAAAGTTGACATCTGAGGCGCGACAGAGCTGCTTAGGCTCTCGTGAAGCTGAGAAAACCAGCACTCACAAGCACCAGTAGTATTAGCACACATCTCACCTGGGGCAATCTAAACACACACACACACACACACACACTTTATTTAGGGTAATAACTATCCTCTGCATGGGCCAATACACAAGTGACTGACCACATGATTCCCCACTAACAAGATGTCACCCATTGCTGCCCCTCCTCCTGTAGTCCTGTATCTTAAAAGACAAGGGAGAGTCGTTAGTGTGGGTCTCACATAGCCTAATTGTTTAAGCCACAACAGGGGGTCTGAGGCAGGGGGGAGGGTATGGGGGTTTAAAAAAAGAGAGGGAGAGTAATTGGAGAACACTTATTTTATTTAATTAAGCTACAAATTTGAAGATTTTTGTGCTGTTTGAATTTTTTTCACATTCCCTGCACATTTGTAAGTTTGGGACTTTTGTCCCACTTCACAATGCCTCTCTGCCTGCGGTGTTCCTCCCTGGGCACAGCAGGCTTTGGACATGGCCAATCATGGCCTGCCGCTGTTCCCGTGGCGACCGACTGCTTCTGAGTGGTTTAAGAGTTGGTTCCCGCATTCAGGCTTCAGGTGCTTCCATCCTCCCCTCACACACGGCCCCCAGCTCAATCCTCTGTAGGCACAGCCCTCTATTAAGAGCGGGGAAGCCCTTTTCACCAGCTGTGTGATACAAGCTTCTCACCCACTTCTCCAACTCTCGATCCCAGAGGGGGGAACATTGCCCGGCCCCCGCTCGTTTAAGTCACTGCTGTGAGACAGTTTAGTGCAGATTGAAGCTACTTTGTCTGTAACAGTCTTCTAAAACCAAAAGAGAAAAAACTCAGTTTGTAGTTGTTCAAAGATTTCACTTTGTGAACAGACACGCAGCATAAAAATTTACACATATAAATGATTTCTCATGAATCAGCAGCAGAAATGATCCCCATCTACTGTAAATTAGTGTCAGATTTGTAAAGACTGCCGCACACTCGTAGAAATATTCCCAGGCTGTTCAGGATTAGTATTTACTTGACAGACTGTATGCTATTAAAAGCACCGAAGCCCCACTGTTTAACTACGTTCTCTGGTGTTTGGCATGGAGCAGATGATGACCCCTGCTGGTGAAGCATGATGACCTACAATGCATCTGATCCCCTTTAAAAGAGATTTCAGAATGAGTGGACTTGCAGTTTCCTTCAGTTGATTTCCTGGACACTCATATTTAAACTTTACCACAAATTCTACCTAGGTGTTTCAACCTTCTGATTTAAGTAAATGTTAAAATGTGTTATTTTCTATATCTACTATATTTATTGCGGCCTAGGTCTATACAAAAGTAATTCAACTAAAGTGAGAGAATTAAAGTGAAAACAAAAACACTGTAGGATTGTTTTGCAAAGCACAAAGAGAAACGAAATGTGTCTGTTTAAAGGAACAAAAGAGGAGAGGCGGCCCCTCCATGTGCAGACAGCTGGCGCTTGACATTTGTGACTGCTAATGCCACATCACACTAGAGTAGCCTTAAATGTCCCCATACGGTCTAAACAACATCTGGATTAACCACCCTCCTACAGGTGGCCTCAGTGACAATCCCACAGCTCTATTACAAGTAAATGTTTACTTAAAACTTACTTAAATATAAGTACATTACAGTATTACCAGCCAAATAAAAAAAAGTAAGTAATGCTGTCAAATAAATGAGGTTGAGTGAAAAGTACAATATTTCCTACCTGAAATATAGTGAAGTGGAGATATAATGTAGCATAAAAGGAAAATGATCATGTAAAATACATGATTTAATTTCCACCACTAAGCATCAAGTTAAGTTAATAAGCATTAGAAAGTTAAGCCACTCTACATAGATTTATTGTTGAAAGAAACGCACCAATATGTCAAAGTATTTATTGTAAAAAAACAAAAAGAAAACAACAGCAGTGGACCTTTATGTGTTTATATAAACAGGTGACAAATTACATGAAAAACTAGAATAAATGAGTGGGAAAATATAACAAACTATACATGATGATGCTTCCATAGAGGCCCTCCAGGGTCACTCAATTGTTTAAAGGAATTAACAATGATGTGAATCATACGTTGTGGTCTTAAGAATCAACAGGGCTTAACCCAGTTAAGATTTTGGACCAACGTCAAATGAGGGAAAATCTTCATGAAGGAAGGTGTTTATCCCTCCAGTGGAGTTCAGGAGGCTTGTATAATCTATGACGAGGAGCAGTTAAGATGTTCTGGCATCTCGAAGTGGCCCAACACCTTACTAAGACACCCATCTGTATATATTATTAACAGTGTTTTCCACGTGTCTAAGTTAAACATCTGATGTTTAATTGTTATTCCCACACAGGAATACTGTTGTTTTGAATGAGTAAACTTTTGCACCTACCTTAGAGACCACATGGCTTCTATAGGTATGATGGTAAACAAGGCGCACTTGTTTGTCAGGCTGGAATAATGCAAAACCAGCCTGTTGAGCTCATGGTTTAGAAACACAGTCACACAGCTGCCCCAGCAGCAGCCGCAGCAGCAGCAGCTGCCGCCTCCTTGCTTATCTTTGCATTGGCAGCTGAGACGGTCCTTCTAGATAGCACAGACATGAAATCATCCCTTCACCTGCCTCAGGCTTGCTTCAGCATGACGAGCACACAGCGCAACAGCCGCCCCCAGCCATGTTGTCTATCACCAGACAAACCTCCCTTCCTCTGAACTGCTGAACCATAAAACACTTAAACCTGACAGGAAATAAAAACAGATAAGAAAGGAAAAGCTATGATTTTACTCCCAAAACAGTATGTGAGGATGGTGAAGATTAGGCTCAGATTAAGGCATCCAGAGCATGATCCATCCAGACAGGGTGAGACAGTCTGGCATTAAGGTAATTAAGGGAATGTTTTGCTGCAGTAAAGATGTGCTTGTGACTCAGAGTATGTAGCGTAACAGCTGTGGCGTGACACATAAGCCCCCCTCCGCAGCCCATCACTGATTGTGGCAAGTCCTTGGCTGTGACCTTGCTCTCTCTCTGCCCACACTGCTGTGAGCAGGAGATGGTTGACGATCAATTTCGTCTGCGTGTGCGCTGCGGAGGAAGGCAGCATATGGTTAGACGTGATTTACGCACAAACACGAGCGCTCCCTGATATGCCCCCCCCCCCAACCTCCTCCACTCACAAACACACAAACAAGCACTTACATAAATTATCATGTTTTGTGCTGCTGCAGATATTCCTGGTGAATAGTAATGTTGGTTGCAGATCTGTGGTTTAGCAAAGAAATGAAAGGGTGTAAAGCCCAGGATATAGGATACACTTTTTTTAAAAGAAAAGCAATTGGTAAAAGCTTTAGACTTTTTTCAGGTTTATTAGAGTTTATAAGGTATTAAAGGATAGGTTCACATTAAAACAGTACTTATATTCCTATGTATACAGTGAAACAGTTTTTGCTTGCTTTAATTATTCCTCCTGTCCACACTGGCCAATAAAATATTTCACACCTAACATGATTGCAATGTAAGTGATGGGGGACAAAATACACAGTTTTTATTCTGTGTAAAAATACATATTAATGTACATGTACATATTAACTTCAGATAAACTTTAGAATATATTTTTTCACAAAATGAGGGCTGTTGATTTTGTCCCTCATCATCACTAAAAATGGAAACACATTAGGAACCTGTTTCAATGTATATATGGACACCTGACTATTGTTTTAAGACAGACTTGAAAAATTGTAAATCTGTCATTTTATTGGGTCTTTTTGAGATTACAACCAAAGGAGAGCAAAGAAGATAATAAAATATTTGGTTTAGTAGATAGATAATTTATGCATTTGAAGTTGAGGAGATTGGATTGGGTGCCACAGCTGGCATTTACAGGCTGCTCTGTAAACAACATGAGCTCTGAAATTTAAAGATTTGTGTTGGATGATTTAAATAATGAAGGTATTATCGCTATTTCTCATCCAGTTTTCCATCCCAACCTATTAAGGTGTATCTTACCCCTTTTTCTCCTGTTTGTCACAGACTACATCCACACTAAATTGGCTAAATCTAAAAAAGCATCTCACATCCCTTCTACTCAAAACCCTTTTCAGTTTCGTACTCTCCATCATATGAACCACAGAGGGGCGGGTGAAGCTACAATACCTCTGAGATTTGGCCGCAAACCAAGTCTCACTCACTGGGTTTCTCGTCACAAATCCTGCTGGCCTTCATCCATCAGTGATCTCCATTTGACCCTTCTCCATCCTCTCGTCCTTGACTCCATTCCACCCCTCTATCTCCAACCCTCACTCAGCCGCTAACACGTCATTTCATTAAAATTATTTGCGAACATGGGTGGCATTAAAAACTAAACATTAAAATCTCTGTTTCTTAAGCAGATACTGTGCACATACATATTGCACATACGGTGAAAGTTTAAATTCCACCAGGTCTGCCTCGTTTCGCTAAAGCGAGAATTCAAAAATGTTCCCTCTTGGAGGAAGACACACAGAGGTACATCCTTCAGGGATGTCAGGACAAATCTGCAGAAAGCAACAAGCAGGGAGGATGTTTGAATCAGTGTGATGTGCTCTAATCTTTGACCTTCAGTCTCAATCCTGCAACGTTCAATATGACTCGTAGATTATTGAGTGCTGAATGTTTGTAGAGCTGTGATGCTTTGTAGTTCTCTGATGTGGTTGTGATAAAAGCGTCGTCTTGCTCCTTCCCTTAGTGAGCTCAAGCAAACAGGGGATTTGAGCTGTGAACACTCAGTGGTATCCAGATCAAGGTGGTGTCATGTGAAAGATTGGTAAAACCTCGTATTCAGGAATCTCAATACAAGTGTTTCTATCCAGATTAGGCAGACAACTTGAATAAGATCTGATTAATGATGCCAATGAATATGGTGTAAAAATAATTAAATATAATTCATATAGACTCAGAACATATTAGCATTTCTCATAAAGACTCATTACAGGTCACATTTTTGTTTTGTTATTTATTTCTGTTCCAAACCGGGAATAATAATTGAGAGATAAAATCACAGGTTAGACCGGGTATAGCTAGCTATATTATAGACCAGTGCCCAGCCCCAAGCAGTGGTGAAACATTAGAGACTTAACTTACATATAACATTACATTGAAAATAAAGAACTGTGTCTATTTAAATAGAATCTGTCACAAAATAAATTCCTAAATTCAAGTTTTTTCTAACCATCCAACCAGAAGAAATCATCATATAATCATCATATAATGAGCAATAAAACTTCAATCTCACCTACATCACGTAACAAACAACCTTTTCTCTTCTGGGAGACTATTAAACCATCATTGTTGACCTTTGGTTAAATGTTGCTTCACATAAGGCTCTATATTGTAGTTGTTTTGTTAATAACCCTTCTTACATGCAACAGCAAAGCAAGCCAGTGAGCAGTTTAGTTAGGTCCCGTCTCAGTGTGTCCCTTCCATGCTCTTGGAATACTTTATCTTGACAAAAAGAAACACAGCGGGCTCGCAGCTCACTTTAACAGAGAGCTTCACCATAATGATATTTTTATTCCGGGAGACATGGCTTAAATGATTTAATGTGCTAATGCAATGGGCTTGGCCATCCCCAAGGCAACAGTACTGGTCTCATTAGGGTTTCTAGTCATGAAAGTAGTGAAAAAGGAAAAAGCACTGAATGGGGTTGTTAAATACATCATCAAAGAGGTGTGTCTGTCCTCTCTCGTTATAAGTTAAGATAATGCAAAAAGCTCCTTGCTTATGGGGGGGGGGGCATATGCAGCAGAAAGTCAGTTTGTGTTTGCTTGTATTTCTGTTTTTGTATTCAATTACTGAGTCATAATGATTTTTCCACCTCTAAGGAAAGAATTAAATTTTGCAGCAGCTAATAACACCAGTTGCATAGATTGGATGTATTACACCAAATGTGCTAAACATTTTAAAAAGTTTCTTATTAGCTAATCTGTTGCACTTTATTTACACCTTCTCTTTCATGATCAGTCTGAATTTAATTACAGAAGTCCATAAAAAATAATGGCTTTTACCTGAATTCACCTATTCATAAATATATTTGTGTCATAACCAGATACCTGACATTCACCTGGGACTAATGATTAGAAGTGTGTGTGTGTGTGTGTGTGTGTGTTTTTATCATTATTACTATAAATGCATTTCTGTGCAAATATATGCTACTACGTTTCTCCCTAACCACAGAGGACCCTATAGTCATTTAATTCTAATCTTACTCCTTTAACATGTGCTGTTGAATTTGACAGTTGCAGGAAAATAGCAGCAAATATTCATTTTTGTCTATGGCTGTGATATACATTACCTACATACATTAACTATCCACTAGAGGGCAATGTGTCCAATGCATTCAATCTGATGTCACAGGTTTCATAAGAGCAACAAACCACACAAAGAGAAATGACAAAGAGTCAGTTACTACACTGTGTGCAGATTAGAAGAGTGAAGCACCCAAAAATATGATCATTACCTTGATGTGAAGCTGTTTCTTTCTTCAGTTCTCCTTCGACTGCGAGGTGTAATAATTTTTTTTTTGCCATTGCACTTTGCACCTGATTATTGAGCAATTTCCCTGTAGTGTTTTTTTCAGTGTCCACCTTGCAATGTCATATTGCAAATTAAATCCAGTAATGATCAAGCTTGCAGTGGAAGATTTATTAATAAGAAAACTGTGAAAAAGAAGGACAAATAAAATGTCATTTTTGTTACATTTTTACTTGTTTATTATTAGCAAATATTGTGGTAGAAGGGAATATGAGAACATGATGCATATAACAAATGGCTTTAATGAATGTAAAAAAATTGTTATAATGCCATTAATCAACACATTTTATCTTATTATTTTGTTTCCAGCTAAGAGGAAGCTGCCTTTCTCCTTTTCCAGTATCTTTTCCTATCCCTCTCAGTCTGTGTCCCCTTCATTCCCCCGCCTGCTATCAGTTCCCCCCTCCTGTGGGATCATGGGAATTGTGCAAGTAGCGCGGCGTTCCACGCTCTGCCTGCGGCGCTCCAGGAGGAGGCGTGCAGTAATGACCTGCTCCTCAGCTCGCTCGCCATCATCGCCCTCACAATTAATTCCCGCCTCGCATTCCTCTGTGGTGGTGGGGGGGTGAGAGTGTGGGCTCCCTCATTAGAGCTCCTTGTAATGTGTCTGGCAACAGTTCCCATCCTGCCACTTCTGCCCTTCCACTGCTGCTACCATGTTTGTTTTATAGATGCCTCCCTCTATGTTTTCCTGCCTCACAGAATGAGTGACACTGAGTGTAAAAGTGCGCCTGGTCTATGTTTTTATCCATCAGGGCTCTAGGAAACACATGAATCCACCTTTCACATGCGTGACACGGATGGGAATATTTTGAGCAGGTTATTCCAGGTCTATGCAGCTAGTGTAGCAGCCGCTTCACAACAAACAGAATTCATGGAAACGTCCAAAACACTGTCACATTATAATGCCTTCAGAAACAGGTGATGACATTTTGAACGGCTGGTGACACCAAACTCAGGCTTAGCACTGAACTTTTAAACCGAGTGGCGCAGAGTGTGACCTGGATTTCAACTCTGAACTTGACCAGGGGTATTTTACAGCTACATCTTACCATGGTCTGCTTTGCACGGTTGGTCAGCCTGCATATTGTCCAAGTTATAAATGTGAAAGGGTAGCAACATAATGTTATGTTGTATATAATGTGCTGTGCAGCTTCACTCTCACCTCTCGCATAGTGTCTTTTGACCACAGCAGGCAGGTGTTACCTGCGCAGCACATTTAGTGACTAGCCGCTGAACATAGTGGAGCATTTAGCAGCTAAAAAGCCAGTTATTTCCCCCAGGAGTTGGTAGAGACCAAAAGCAGAGCAATAACATTTTGAATACTGGATTTACATTTGCCAAGTGGCCAGAAACACATCTCCAAATGAATGATAATGTTTCTCCATAACTACTGGATGTAATAAGCAACTCTTCGCTAACCAGTTACAAGGTGATGATCTCACAGTTTTTTTCACAGCTTAAACAAAAAAAAAGTCAGTTATTGATGGATAAACATGTCATTAGACCCTGAACACAAAATGAGCGTAACCCAAATTTACATCCCAAGATAAATTATTTTCCTATAAACATTTTTATAATGTCTACATTCCACATTTTATTCGCATTACAACATTTTTGGGTGATGAAATGCACCTTAAATACAAGTTGACCTGACTAACGCTCCATATGTTTTTTACAATTGTTTAAAGCTGTTTGCACTAATCTACAGCCACATAGTAAGCAAACACAAAACAAACAAAAAAATACAGTACAGTATACTTAACATACTCAGAACAAAACAAAGTAGCAGACTGGTATTCTTTTGGGACAACTTAACATATAGCAACTAGGAGAAAGAAACTATGCCACAATATGCTGAGGATGCTCCCACAAACTGAGACCCATTAGCCAGTTCTTCTTCAAATGTCAAGCGCTTCTGTCCCAAAAGTCAAGAAACTGCACCAAAGTTGGGCAGTTTAGGAGAAAAAACCAGTTGGTTTAATACTTAAGTTGAATACGTTTGGGGAGATCTGCCAACAATTACTGTATCTTGCATCTTGCATCACTCTGAAAGTACATGCAGTACTATGTCACCAGGTAGGTACCATTTAAAAAGTACTTCCTGCCACAGTAAAGCTCCTCTTGAGAATACAAGTTTACACAGACCCTTTTTAAATAACACAATCAAAGACACTGACTTCTGCACACTGTGTCACGAATACTTTCATGAATTGTGCTTCATGTTAGTGCAACAAGACTGTTCCAGACTGTTTTGCTCTATTACATTGATTTCTGCACTGCTATTGTGCAGGAGACAGATTCAGCATCTGCCATTGTGGACGTTGTCAAAGCCAAGGCTGCGGCTCAGAGGTTGAGTCAACACGCAGATAAATGGAGGCCAGTTCTGTTTGACAGTTCTGTGAAAGAAGTATAAAAAGTTGTATTCATTTCACCTAATATTGATAAAATGATTGCTGTGATAAGTGGGTATGATAGTGTCAGTGTGTGTGTGTGTGTGTCAGTCATGTCTCTCTGCCTGCCTGCCTCTTTCTCTGTCTCTATATCCAAAGCATTATTGGTCATTGCAGCTTGTGCAGAACTTCTAACTTTTATCCACGGTAAGATCTTGTGTATCAAAACCAAATAGACACCCAGATGCTTACACGTGGACATTAGTTAACCCTGATCGAGGACCGTATGTTGGAGAATGTTGAAAATACATAATACGTCTACTTAGCCTAAACGCTTAACACAACAGGATTAAACAGAGGTGCTATACATTTTATGTCAGACTTCAACTTGGCTAAAACTAAACACTGCGTTCTAGGGAGGTCTACCTGAAAGCCTTAGAGATTCATCACAGACACCAAGTAGAAAACAAAACATTAAGTAAAGATTTTGGACTCCAAAGGCAAACTTCTTTTGTTGTAGCTATGAACTAGAAACTAGAATATTTAACAAAAATAAGTTTTTCACCGTTTCCTCCATTACCACCTGGTACTAAAATGCAATCTGTATCTGAATATCATCACTGGATAAGTGGAAAATGCATCTTAATGCAAGGTGAAAGTGGACGCAGAACATATTGTAATCAGAATGCAATTGGATGCAGAGCAGTCTTAGCCAGTGTAAAAGCAATCTGCACAATAATGCCGTAAGAAACCTGCCCAACAAGTTGAAAGGTCACTTAACTCTGCCTTTACTGCTATCTAAAGCAAGCCAGACAAAAACATATATAATAATACATAACAGTCCATGAAATACATCCATCAGCTAAGGACTATACACGACCAGCCAAGGAAATCAAGAGCCCATGTAGAAGCATCACTTTCCGTCACCTGGGACGTGTTTGTTGATAAGTCTCTTCCTGCTTAATTTGCATACTGAGTTCTGATATGTTCTAATGATGTGGGATAATTCGAGATAACGAGAACGCTTATTAATGGCAGGTGTAAATGCAAAGGCTTGTGATCAGCTGTTAACATCTAGACAGCCTATCCAAATACAGATCACATGTTAATACCAGGTGTAAATGGGATCTTAATCTAAATTTATCAGATTTATAGACGATAGATATTGATGTTGAATTCTAAACAGAAAAACTCAACAACAAAATTCCAACAACTGCTGTTGTGTAATAGTGAAATGACTGCTGTTAGCGGGGCATTAGAGATATGATGGTGCCATGTCCACATGTTAACATCTAAGTCTGACAAGTCTGAGTGCAAGCACAATGTGGTGTGAACTGCTTAAAACTGAGTCGCATCCTGAATGTGACTTATGGACTTAACCGGGTGCTTCCAAGATGTTTGTTTGCCGGAGCTGTTTGCCCAACCGCACGGGCAGATAAGCATGGCAACTGTGTTTGCACATATTAGCACAAAAACAAAAGTGTCCTCAGTTCCTGAAGAGGGACTCTTGAAGTTGAATCACTTGTCAGTGTTTTGATAAATGTAGGTTTTAGATTTTTGAAAAAATTTTTTTTAACTGGGTTGCTACCTTAGTGTATAAAAGAAAAAAAGATGGATTTCCTTCAAAAATTTGTGAAAATCTGTGTAACAGCTGAAGGAAGAGTTTCCCGACCTGGAGATTTAGACCCTGTGTGAGGTCTCTTGATGAGTTTGTGTTA
This sequence comes from Nannoperca australis, assembly GCA_036023655.1. Lineage (NCBI taxonomy): Eukaryota > Metazoa > Chordata > Actinopteri > Centrarchiformes > Percichthyidae > Nannoperca > Nannoperca australis. Next base: position 19,020 of record JAVQJD010043685.1, read on the forward strand.
AATGTTTATGACCTATATTAAAAGGAGTTATATATTATAATTTCTCTAAAATCAATTTGGTGTGCCATCTTGGAAACACAACACAAAGTCACATGATAAGAACATGAAGAATATATTCCCAAGAATATTGGGAGCTAATTAGTCTCAGTGAGAGTTGGATTACAGCTGTCACAACAAGAGAACATTCAACACTGTTTGACATTGATGTCCAACAAAGCATGGTTTAACGTTTTATGGACAACTAACTATTCCACTACCACACAGTCTGTGCATTTATTGTCTCTGGTCAGTTTTATACCTTCTGACATTTAAGAAGGATCATTATTGTCTGAGTGTTTACATTAGTGTAGCATGACAGCCCTGTGACAGGTTACAGCAAATATTGGCTTACATTGGCTTTTAATTCCAGCTGATGACCTTTGTTACCTGCAACCCCACTGTTCTTATATCCTGTCTGTGAAGCAACCAATCAGTACAGATGTGTGCACATGAAACAATTAAAATCTGGTCTTTACAATTCAGTATACTTTGTCATGCTGTTAAACCTTAATGTGGTATCAAAATAATTACTTTACAAAGCTAAATTATTATTTATTGGGCAGTGCACATCTAGTTAGAGGAAGTAAAAGTTGTGTTTTTAAAATTAATTAAGTATAAATCTTCACACACATACTGGAGCTATAATTTGTGCACTATATGTATCTAACGAACTCTGTCATATAAATCATGTGCTAGTAGTGTTTATAAAGCCACAATATGTATAATATTAATATAATGTTTTGATTGTGACACACTGTACATGGTTATAGGGAAAATATGTGATATTAAACCACCAAAACAAAACATGTTATCTCAAATCTGTACAAGAAATGCCATCAATTAAGATAAAATACACAAAAATGCATATTACAAAAGCACACTGATTACATGTCCAACAACATCATTTGTTTTTCCCTTGACTTGGCTAATAATACCTAGACACGTACATTTACTCAAGTACTTTACATAAGTACACTTTTTACTCTTCCTTTACTTACCTTGGTTTTCTTCTACTTTATACTTCTGTTCCTCCACATTTCAGAAAAAAAAATATTATACTATTTAGTCCACTACATTTTTTGTGACTATAGTGACAAGTTACTTTACAGATTAAGATGTTATGCAAAGCATATGACGAACAATCAGTTTCCTCCCGATTTAAAAAGGCCTGTGCTTTGTTTGTTTGTACCTTGTTTCACTTTCAAAAGTAGCAAAGCAAAAGTAGCCAGTTAAGGCTATTAATTGAATAATGTGACTACAAGGCTTGCAGTGGGCCTTAACCATCATGGAATAATAGTGAACACTCCCAAGTCAAGTTTTTTGTGCTCTTTCCATTCTGCTGATATGGCATGAATGCAGCATTACACACTGATACATTAGTATTAACAAATCAATATCATATATCATAATATAACACTCACAGGGACAATTTTTCTGCATAATGAGAAGTTTTACTTTTGATACTTTGAGTACATTTTGCTTGTAATACTTTCTTAATTCTAACTTTACTCAAGCAGGATTTTGAATGCAGGCCTTTTAATTGTAATGGAGTATCTGACATTGGGGTCCTGCTACTTTTACTTCAGAAAATGAGCTCATTGCTTCTTCCACCACTGACGTATCCTACAGAGATAAAGGCAGCTGATCAATGAGCTAAACACATTCAAATAAATGTGTAATTGATTGTCGAGCTTCCCCATAGGGCTTTTTTTCAGAGTGATGGATCAATATGAAGAGGGAATGTAAATTTTACATTTGTTCATGCCCAATGTGCTAAGACAAAACACAGATAGAACCAGACATAATAACAACTGAAATCTCCAGAGCCATTCATTCTATCTGAAGAAAGCGAACTTACATTCATGTAGCCTACATGCAGACAGAGTACTTTCTATCCACGTTACTGGAGGTTTTCTGTGGATGTGATTGTGTGTAGGTGCTGTCATCTGTACCAGACTGTGTGCCACAAGTCGGCTTTCTTTCAGGAAAAGCTACTAACTGGATAATTAAGGGGGCTCTATACACTCCAATTAGCAGGCGGTAGCAAGAGGAGGAGGGATCGCTCGACTGTATCCGAGGAAAGCAGAGTAAAACCGGGTGATACACATCAAATCACAGCAAAAGGCTAATGTGGGCGAGGTGAGGGCACATGCATTACAGCCTGCAGGAGGAAATGAGGCAGGTTTCTAAATAAATACAGCCAAGGTTGCTGCTGCACTGTGGTGCATCGCTGCCAAACCCATAATCTCATACTGTTTATTTTCCCAAGTTGCTCCTCCCGTCTCTCTCTCTCTCTCACTCTTAGTCTCTCTTCACCCTCTTTCAGTCTTTGTCTTCCCTTCATGCTTTAAAGGCCTCGGAGGAATGCTGTTTACCACAACAGTCTGTGTGAGCCCATCAGAAACACCTCCAGGAGCTCCTCCCTCCTCCCTGGTCAGTTTTGTTTGTTGTGGGGTTTTTTAATAATTCCACTGAGAAACAACTGTGACTCTGTTGGGGCTTTCTTTTGCTTGCATACACAAATGTATACATTCTGCAAGCTTTTGGGGCCTTCAAATGCTTTCCAAAAGGAAAATATACAGTGTACAGTTGTAATAACAGGTGGGTACGTAGGGAAGCCTACAGTTTCCACTGTGTACACCAAAGCTTAATATGTTTATTCTTTTTCAAATTAGCTGTGAAATTTGGTGTTGCAAGATTTGTATCAAAGAGAAAAGCAGACTGGATTTATCTTCACTATCTTTCTCTTGACAGATGTGAGCACAGTGTTTGGATCAAATTGAGACAGATGAATCAATGGATTCACACCATCACCCCTCAACCACCCATGTCTTATGACTTCACTCCTCCATGATTCTATTTCCATCGACTAAATGCGGGCTATATTTAAATCTGAGGTCATGGTTATTAATTACTCCTCCGAATTCAGTTGAAAGCCCAGGGAAACAGGGGGAGGAATAGAAGCATGGGGAGCGACGCCGGAGCACGCAGACAGGAACAAAGCCCTGCCACGAGGGTTCACGCCTCCCACTGCTACAGACCCACATACTGCCGAGGCTCTGCAGACAGAGGTTAGGACCACCTAGGCAGATTTCCCCTGGGGGCTATTATCGCCCGGAAAGATAAAATGATTTTCAGACAGAGGAGCTTCCACACACACAGATGCACATGGTCTGATACTGAAGAAAATAACGCTTCAAGGATGGTTCCTTTTTTGTTTTTTTTAGCTGTCAGTCATGTCTAAGAACAAAACTTACTGATTCATCATTATTTTGGGGCACGAGTTAAGACAAATTTATTCATAAACGCCTCTCTGCAAAAAATATTTGTCAAACGTGGTTTTTGTAGTGTCAAAAGGACATCTGCTTTTATTGTAGTGCCACTACAAATGATCAAAACAAGACAGAAAAAACATTCATGTCAATTGTACAAGACATAGGATTAAAGGTTTTAAATGTTTAAGTCTGTTTACAGAATGAGGCTAAAAATATGTAAGACGTGCCTTTCAAAGTAAGAGTTTATGAGCAGGAAAGGGGGTTAAAGGTATACAGTTTTCATCCACGGTTGAATATCGAGACACTGAGATTGCTTTTATGCACACAAGTACTCTGATTACCTGATGTAATGAGTTACATAGTTCGGAGTCAGCCCTTGCACAGAATGACTAACAACAATACTGTTCAAAGACAGTTTGAATGGATTCATAATAATCGATCTCTAAAGAAATGAAAGAAAATGATTTTTTCTCTTAATCATGTCTGCATCTGAGAATCATGACGACATGTGCAGTTTGAAAGCAGAAACAAAATGCGTCTGACCAAAGTGTTTCATATGCCCCAAACACTGAAAGAGTCAGCAAAAAGCTGAGTGTTCTAGTTACTTACTCTGATCGTGACTTCACCTTGATTAACGTAACTAGTGTATTGTAGTCAAAGTGTTCAATTCCTCGAAGAAAGACAGATGATGGAGAAAGATATACAGTCTTTGCACCCAAGATCAATCACAGCTCAAAGGGTGACAATAGTGTGTTGACAGACACAACTGTTTATCCCAGTCTTTACCGCTCCAAACCTAAACCTAAACCCAACTAGCCAATCACCATACACTGTAACACTTACTTCTGTTGGCAGGCTTACCAGTTTCTGTTCACAGACACCACTGCTGCTTTGGGGCTTCAGTGACAAGTGTCTGTTGTACCCCTCATAAGTCTTTCCAAGTTGTTGGTACGTCACCATGCCCACAATGATTGACAGCCATTGACAGCTTGATGAATTGACAGCTGTTGAATGAAGAAGATCTGTTGAGTGCTTTGTGGGCATCAACAGGTGTCTTGTGTGTGTGGCAGCGTGTCAACTCAGTCACCACAAACAAGACTTGAACCCACATCATTTGTTTTGAGTTTAGCATCCTTAAAGAGTCAATGTATCAGCAAATTTCATCATTTATACTTCTCCTCGCCATCTGTGTATAATGATTATTTTATAATTGAATAAGTAGAATCTTGGGAAATGATCTAAACTGAGGATATCTGAATTACAAAACAATCATTTGTTAATGATCACATTTGTCACTTCAAAACAAAGTCAGGTCTAAACAGATATTTACAGATACTGTACAACATTTAATGTAGAAGTCTTTCCTTCTTCTTTGCCAGCTCTCAATAACTTCATTAAAGTGTAGCCTTTAGCAGCCTATAGGCCTGTGTCACACTGCTCACCTGGAGCAGCTGTATTACTTAGAAATGTGTCAGTGTAGCTGTCAGTTTGTTTACTCACACCTGAACTGAGTAGAAGCAATGCAGGAATTGTTTACTGCTCTGTGACATGATGTAATTTTAAGTGATATGTCATGTGGCAAGGATTTATCTGATTTATTGATTAGTTAATTGAGGGTTAGGGTTTTTAGGTAAAAGTACCAACATTTCCATTTGTTCTAGCCTCTGTTGCATCCCCAAATATGAATGCGTGTTGTTTTTCTTGATCTTCTATGATATGAAATTGAATATTGTTGGGTTTTGTAAGGTTGCTCCAACAAAATAAGTAATATGACATAATTATTATCAGTATCAATATGATCATTATCATTCAGTCTGAATAATTAATAAAGCCATTAGTTATAATTTATAAGCCCTTAGGGTGTCTTATTATAAAGTGGTATCAAAAGGCTATCCTAATGTAAAGTAAGTGTGTCCGGGATTCTAATGAGTTTATAATGACCTTATCATGTCAAGTTTTATTCTCTTTTATACTTTGTTGTGGTAAAAGTATATAACGTAATATTATAGCCTAACAACACTGACTACTTCTAAAACTACTACTAAAACTTGTTTTGTAAGAGTGATTAATTAGTAATTAGCGTCAGTGTGGCGTTACAGCGGCGATGGTCCCATGTTAACTTTTCTTTAAACTTCACCCAGAAGCTCATAGATAAATGATGATGTGGAGGAAAAAATTATCCGGGACACTGATTGAATTCATAATTGTTTGAAAGCTTATATGGGCTTCGACATGAATGAACCTACAGTGTCACACGTGGGGAGGGGGCTCGTGGAATAAATGTGCCGTGCGTGCCCGTGTTGTCAGCCTGTGGGAGCATGGGTGGCCAGCAGGCGGGATTTATAATGGTGATGAATCCCGGAGGTGTTAGTAATTCTGGCTGTCGCCGGACGGAGAGAGAGAGACGGGGGGAAACAACCCGGCGGAGGCATTTTATCTTAATCACAGCTCAGCTCCATTCAAATTAATTTGACAAGTTTTCCCCAATCCTTGTTAAAAGACGTATCTGGCAAATGACAATCCCCCCTCCTCATCTCGAAATGCCTCGTCATGAAAGACATGTAGGCTATTAAAAATCGGCTATTTCGTGACAGAAAGAAAAAAAAAGAGGCCACTATAAGGTTGCCAGACGCAGATATTTCCAGTAGATAGTGGCGCCCTGAGCCATCCATCCCTCCCACCTCCCGAGTGTTTCTATAGTAATTTCCAGCCAATGATCAGTAGGTGTCCACATCCCTGCTTCCTCACCTCAGCACCAATCAGCCACACACAGCGACAGGAGACACGGACTGAGCAGAGACCGGGCAGACACACAACACAGCCCCCGGATCAAGAGGAGAGGAAACACGGAACCCCCTCAGCGATTTCCCCCCTTTTTTTCTACGACACCTTTTTTGGCTTATATATGCACTTTACAACCTTTTTCTAACGTGACAAGAAAGTCGATCAAAATGGTCCTTTTGTTTTGAGCGCTCTGAACACACACACACACGCACACACACACACACACACACACACACACTCGCCCTGCTCTCCTCCGGCAGCCTATGTCTGTGCGTCTTCTCGCATCTTTGCATTATTCTCCCCCCACGTATCGCCTCGCAGTGATGTGCCATTACACGGTCGCGGGCTGGTAGCATCTTGGGAGCTCTTCTCAACAGGAATCTGGTAGGTGATGCTCACTCTCCCTCTCTCTCTCCCCCTCTCTCTCTTTCTCTCTCTCTCAGTGTCCGTCCATATTTTGCCGTCCACTTGCATGCGTTTTACCCCCCTTTTCTTTCCTGTTCCGATTTGTGTCCGTGTGGCTGCCAAGTGATCCCGGCAACGTCAGATTCATTTTTATAGCATTTGCTTTGCACTACTCCACCGCACTGCCCTTTTCGGATTATCAATGCATGACCTTTGATCTGAATGTCTACCACAGGGCAGACTGAGTGTAATTAATGGCTCCGTGGTGCAGCAGCGGCACAATGGTTTGTCATCGGACGTGGCTTTTTTACTTTTCTTTCTTCAGTCTCCTTCTCGCACTCTCCACCTCTCTCTCTCTCTCTCTCCCCCCTCTCTCTCTCTCTGTGTCTCTGTCCAGCTGCAAGTATTGAACATTTCTGTCTCTCTAAACTTTGTTTACAGGCTGAAAATCAATGTCCGTGACTTGATTGCCTTTGGGCTGCGTATTTCGCTCCAGGGGTGGATTGATTAAGTAATAATGACCCTGAGGAGGGCTGATCATTAAGCCAAGGAGGTTTTGTTTACTGGTGGCTGCGGGTTGTTTTGGATGCCACATCGACACTGAACCTCCAGATCTGGATTGAATGCTGGATAGGACTCTTGGTTTTACATTTGTGGCATAAAAAAAACCCAAATAAATAATATTTTAGTGCATGTTAGAAAGTGTTGAGACTGAAAGACTTCATGTAAAACACGCCTGTATAAGCACTGGGACAAAATTGAGATTGCATTGTCTGAATAATTTGGTACTTTTAGGTTAAGAAAAATATTTAGGACATGTTTAGAAGGGAATGCACGTCAGTATTCAGAGGACTATGATAATGCCACCCAGTATGACCTCTCCAGTTCCATGTGCGCATATTTATAATTCTTTTTTTTTTTTCGAGACAGCTGCTGTGGAAGTGATTTGAAATGCTTTAGTGTTCCAGCAATGGATCAGCTTTGGCAATTAAGAGAGAAAGCCCAGAAAAGGTAATGGAAGTAGGGGGAGATGTGTCTAATGGGCTTTTATCTGTGGAAACCAAATCCAGACAGACTGGTGGAGAGAGAGAAAGGAAATGTAGCACCACACACACACACACACATGCACACACGTTGCCTATACCTATACACACACTTGGACACACACACACACACACACACACACATCCCATCTTGAGGCAGCTGACACTGTAGTTGGTCTGGTTCATGATCTGGATGTAAATCCACCAGTGGCTATCTGTGCTGTTATTGAGTAAATGTAATAGAGCTGGCCATGAATGAATACCAGGTGCTCTTAAGAGGCTGGGCAGAGTGGTGTTTACATGGATGGGCCACCTCAACTATTTGGATAAGATGGAAAATATTTGAAAATATTTAACTATGTTCCTCCTGGCACCCAAAGCAGATTATTTTTAAGAGCTTATATTGCAGGCCTAGGGTAAAAAAATCTTTGTGTTTGTAGCTGCTGCTGTCATAATCCAAATTCTGGTGAGGCTCTCCTCTAACTTTTCAAAATACTGATATTTTGGAGTGAATATTAAATGTCTATGTTTTGATGAAATGTACCCTTGTGTATTAAAATGTATGTATTCATTCTGTGAAGTAGCTGATTGGACTTTCTTCAAAATGTGTAAGAACACTTTGACAAGACATCTAAACAATGTTGAAAGTGTGGCTTTTTCTTTTTTGAAGCATGCTAATTCTTTTCCTCATTATAATAATGACATGTTGGTCTGTCACAGCTATCACGTTACTGTCACCAGATGAAGATCAGTTCTGACTATTTGTGATAGTTCCATTATAAAACTCAACACGTAAACAATGTGCCAGAAGATTCTTCAAATGTTCAGCTCTTATCTTCAGAGAAAAGTTGAAGAAGAGAAATGAAATCTGATTACAATGAAAACATGTGCCTCTTTTGTGTGTAACTGTTGTTTCTTTTTATTTGTTTTTTTTGCTTTTAGCACTGGAGAAGATAAACCAGGATGGTAACACACTGTTGGTAACCAGCTTCAGTTCGACAAAGGCCACTGTAACCTCACGCTCTTCTACTGAACATTGATAACCATTCCTCAGCCATGTCTAACATAAACAATGCGCTTTGCATTGAAAATGGACAGAACGCAGATGTGTCTCTCTTACAAAAGGATAATCTTCAGGATGGTGGATTAAGCCAGCTTTTGGATTACAACGCAGAAATGGAAAGGTACAGGTCTTTTGCAAACTTTTATAAAACCAATGGGGCATTTCCACAGACTGCTAAGATTGCCCGCATCACAACGCCCATTTTTCCCAGTGCAAGAATTGGCATGTCCCCTTGGAACTGCGATAACGCCATGCTCTGGGGAAGGAAATCAGCGGCAATAAACCCTAATAGGACCAGCATGCATAGAAATGACTCCCAGAGGCCGGGGAAGCCTGGCGTGCCGCCAGAGACGCTTCAAATGGCAAATAATAATTTCCTCTCTACCTTATCCCCCGAACACTGCAGACCTTTAGCAGGAGAATGCATGAACAAGCTGAAATGCGGCGCTGCTGAAGCAGAGATAATGAATCTCCCAGAACGCGTTGGAACTTTTTCCGCTATCCCGGCTTTAGGGGGCATCTCATTACCTCCCGGGGTCATCGTCATGACAGCCCTTCACTCCCCCGCAGCCTCAGCAGCCGTTACAGACAGTGCGTTTCAAATTGCCAATCTGGCAGACTGCCCACAGAATAATTCCTCAGTATCCAGTGGAAACCCAGCGAAGAAGAAAAGGAAAAGGTGTGGGGTCTGTGCACCCTGCAGGCGGCTAATCAACTGTGGTGTCTGCAGCAGTTGTCGGAACCGCAAAACGGGCCACCAGATCTGCAAATTTAGGAAATGCGAGGAGCTGAAGAAGAAGCCAGGCTCGTCGCTGGAGGTGAGAACCGGGACTCTGCTTCCCCTTCTTTTGTTATTATCCCCTTGCACTCCAAAGCATTAACCTTTTCATCCAGTCACGTTCTAAGCCCTTGAAAATTGTTTCCATGCCCACCCATGCCTGAACATCCCCCCGGCTTCTCAAATCTGCCTACCCGCCTAGCCTAATTGGCAGTAATTAGGGGTGTTTGTGTGGAGCGCAAGCTGAGCTTGGCTCAGACACCCCTAATTGCTGCCAGTCAGGCTGGGGCTGGAACGCATCCGAACAACCCCGAGCTTGGCTCAGCTCCAAGCAGGGCTGGGAAATGGTTTTCAGCAGAGAGCCATCCCTCTCTGCACCCGGTCATTTTAACCAATTATGGAAACCGTCTCTGGATGGAGAGAATCAATATCCCACAAAGCCTCAGCCTCCGACCACCAAGAGATGGTGAGAGTGACGGCAGGGCTGCTGATGGTGTTTCTCATAACATCCCCCAAGTTTTGTGTGGGGAGGGGAGTGAAGCATGCAGACTGATCCTGTATGAATCGATTGTGCATATACAGTAGGGTGGAGATGAAATCATTTTATATTATACTTGTGTCATTATGGCCAATTATAGATCAATCTGGGGCAAGATACACATCAAGAAGGGTGCAGAGGCGGAAAGAAAAACGTGTCACTTAGGTGACAGAAAAACATATTAAGCACTGGCTTAATTGACAAGTAGCAAGAGGCTTCATTAGGACACAATCAGAGGGCAGTGTTGTTTTTAAAGGTTCATTTTAATTGATTTATTTAGTAGCTGACATTTGGTTATCAAGGGCAAAGACAGAATATGAATGTTAAGTTACAAATATGATTCTTTTTATCCTGGAAGTTTGAACTTGCTCACTGACTTAACATGAGCCTGTATGGATGAGTCACCAACAAATGCCACCTGAGGGCCAGATGATTTGCTTTTTAATTAAGTAATTATACAGAGAGGAATAAAAGGTTAATTATAAAATATTACATAATCTACTCATGGAAAGACAACATGTATGGATTCCTTAGTTCATTATGAACTTCTGGCAATCAGTCCTATTCTTGTTTGCATCCATTCATGATGGATTTTTAAAAATGTACATTTTTGCAGAGAATTCTGTACATTTAGGTGTGTTTTTCTCATGTTCTATAATGTAAATATCACTTTTGGCTGTGCCTGTTATTTTTCAGTGATGAGGACATCATGGAAGGATTTAAATTAGATTCAGATTGTACCTGAAGGCAAATGTTGAAGCTTTGTTCTTGACCAAGTAGTGCTGACGAGCTCAGTGTGACATAACATATTATTATTTATTCATATGATTCTCATCATTTATGTCTCATGTACTTTACAATCTAGTGTGATATGGAGGTTTTCTGGTCATTCGATCCTGATTTGACAGAATGCCATTCACAGCTAATATCCCTGATTAAAATGTCTGTAACTTTTAATGATTGTAACAGGAGTGCCAAGCATCAAAAGCTTCACCACTTCAAAATTCGAAATCAAGAAACTAAATTAGGTCTGTTTTTATCTAGAAGGAGAAAAGTTGAACTATTCACTATGTTTCAAAATTAGACTTTTAAGACTCAAATTGTAGATGAAAACGACTTGATAGAAAGAGATTATTTCCATTTGGTGCATAAAAAACTGAGTGTCATGGGTTTGAATATTTCATTTAGTATCTTGTACAACTGCTAAAATTGAGTGTTGGGGGACATTATGGGGAAACCGGGTTTAAAAGTTTAAATAAAGGGGTCAGTGGTGGGTTATAGGTTGGACATCACAAAAGTGGCAATCGGAAGCTCATTTATTGTTGACTCCATATATTATGTACTAACAGGTGTCCCAAACAGGTGTCGAGGAAGCTGGCCTCACATTCATAATGCATGGGTAGACACACTTTTGGAAAACATCCATTTGCAAAGACGGTTAGAATTACCATGGGTGTGAAAACCCCCCAAACAAATCCACACTTGCTTTTAAAAGCTCCTTCACTGAGTTCAGTAATTCATATTATGGGCTTCTTCAGCTGTAATTGTTATTTTTGACTCTACATCTGTAATTACAGGTGCACCTTCTGCTGCGGAAATGGGGTTTGAGTTTAAAGGCATCTCAGAGGTGTGAAGTTGTGCTCTTGCTTAGACAAACTTTTATACTTTGCTGAGGGTGATAATGGTCGCTCACAGTTCAGTGGGATTTGATCGAGGAGTGTGACGAATCAGGTGCTGAAGTGAGTTTAGAGCCCATGCGTGCAATTTCACATGTTTCACAATTACACTCTTTATCTCAATCCTTTTCTCTCACACACACACAAAGAATTATGGAAAAACACACTTTGCATCCACATTCTTACCACATGCTCACAAACAAACAAACCCACACACCAAACATGAGCCGAGTGTACCTTTTGCCTTGGAAGAGACGATAAGCTACTGGCAGCCAGTTAGATTTGGCTGTCAGTGTTTTCCACATGGGAATCACCCTGAACTAATTATATCTTAAGCAGCGGTGGAAAATGCAAATCAGAATTTTACTCACACCCCTGAAATCGGAGAGCCAATTTAATCTAATACCCCCTTTAATTTAGCGCGCTAATGCAAGGCCCTAGAGAATTGCCCTGTGTCACTGCTGTGCTGTTCTGCAGCAGATTCTGCTCTCTCTCTCTGTCTGTGTCTCTGTGCTGCTCTCAGGCTCCAGGATGGATTAGTCTGGCAAAGGAATCTCATCTAACCTAACATTTCCCGAGCAGTTACCTTTGCATAGCGTGAGCTCCTATGGCTCAAAGGTCCTTCATTAACTTTCAAATGCAATAATACTCACATGTGGGCAAGCTGTGTCTTCACCTCTGTTTACCTCACCTGTTTACCTCAACTTTACTTTTATTTCTGCAGAGAGACTGTGCTATAGTCGTGACTGACATGATGTGAGGGCATCCATACGTCTTTATCATTTTCTAAGGCAACTTTTTCCGATCTTTTTTTGGCTCGTGGCCCCTTAAAATGAGCTGAAATCAGCTGACCCTTCATCACAGGTTATGGCCTCGGTGTGGGGGACATGATTTGTGAGCAGTTCACCCAAACAGTGATTTTTCTTCTCAGGTAGTTTGATATGATTTTTATATGCCTGGAGCGGGGAAAGTACTTAGCAAGCAAGAAGCAAAAATGAGAGAATAGTCAGATACTGTTTTGTACATAATTTGTGTAAATTATCTTGTGACCCTTCAGATTTATCTTGGGACCCCTTGGGTTGGCAGCCATTGTTCTAAGATACTTTGTATTCAGCATCCAACAACTGGCTTAATGGTAACATCCTGCATTAGGATAATCTAATAATCTTTCAAATCTTGTCGCTGCAGCACCAGAGTGAGGTTTAAAATGGCTTTTGAGGTCTATTCAAAGTTTATTCAAATTTTGGTTGGTTTTCTTTCAGTTGAATTAATTTTATTGGGGACATTTTATGTTGTTTTTATGAGTTATTTGTGAGTCAAGCTAATGTTGGGGTTGCCTTCATGAATAGTTCAGTAATCAGTATAATACTTTAAATATTCTTTGAAGTTGTCACTAGAACTTATGAACAGTGTCATGGTGAGTGTGATTTTGTTATTAATAGTATGGATTTAAAACATGACTTACTCAACTTAATGTTCTGACAGAAAACAATATTACTTGAAATGGAGTAGTAAGGACTTCGTAGCTAATAGTGTAGGCTTTATACATTTATAAAAGGATAAATGGATTGCCAGCTCACTGGGTTGGTGACTATGTTGACAGGAACAATCTGACTTAAACAGCGCTTCTGTTTTTTATGTTCATACTACTGCAAAGACAAAGCAAAAACCCTTGAAAGAACAACATCCAAACAGGCTCCTACTTGATTAGTAGCATAACATGGTGTAGAAAAAGCAGAAAAAGGGCAAAACAAAAATCCAACTGGGCAGATTCCTCCTTTCAATTAACACATGTCAAAGGCCAGCATCACGTCATGAGCAGGAAAACAGCATCCTAGAGTAAACGGCTCTCCCTCTCTCCTTCTGTTCTTTGTGCAGTGTTGATATGACTACATGAAATGGGTGAGATGAAAAGGTGGCATGGCTGCCTAGAAACCTTTGCTATTGTGATAAAAGACAAGGCCCAAAATGGTAGGAAGCAGTTCCTTGAGGAAAATAGCTTGGATTCAGCCCCTTAATGAGAGCACGGGAGCCAAATAAGCAACAGCAGCCAGGTCTAATTTGTTTTAGGTGTGCTCAGAATAGATAAGGACAAATCTGTGGCCTTCACCCCCTCCCCCCAACCTTTGCCTCCCTGGAGATAACACTGAGTGCTGCCAGCCAATCTCCCTGGGCAAAGGAGAGGGGTTAAAGAAATAAAAAAAAAACGCAGAAGGAAAAGCCTGAGGGACAGACGGCCTTTAGATCTGCAGATCTCTAACTTACTGGATTTATTCAAGCTTTAAAACTGCAGATTAATTTGGTCGCAGAGGTCTGGGGGAGTGTGAAAAAAAAACAGAAAAATGAGGTCGTACGCCGGCGCACATCTCAACCTAAAGGGCAACCTTAAGCTCCTGTCAAGACAATAGGATTTTGCCATCTGAACCACGATGCAGACCGCTTAATTATACACATCTTCCCTGCAAGCTACCCTCAGCTACTTATGAGCATGGGCCGCCTTATTCATTGTCATGCCCTTTTTCCCCTAGATTGGTCGTGCTGTGTGGATTTTCTGTCAGCTTCCATTTGCACAGAGTAGCAGTCCTCCTTAGGCCTTTGCTGTGCTCGGAAAGACACAACCGCATGGCAGTGTTAAAGAATTTATCGTTTTTGCCACTGCAACCAATTAAGGCCAAAGCGTAATCGGAGGCGTCTGGACGATGCCCTTACATTATGTGGTCTGTCGCCTCCTCTGCCCTGGTTTGATTTAACATCCCTGGTTCAGTGGAGAAAGAGAACTCATTGTCATTGTCTTTATTATAGTGCGAGGAGAGAGAGACACACAGAGAGAAAGAGACAGGGATGGGGGTAGAAAACAGCCCAATGGAGGGTGGGCAGCGTGAAAGAGCAGGTGCGGGAGGACGTTAATGTGTGGCACTTTAAATTTTAAACAGATGAGAATAAATTATTGATGCTGACTCTGGCTGAGAAGTTAAAAGGTATCTCGTCATTACTGAGAGCCTGTATGAAAAAGTGTGGGAGAAAAGTCTTCAACAAATGCATCATGGGATTCCAATGAGCCCAGAGCATCGCAGCAAGGTGTTTTTTTCTCCATAAAAGTTATGTGATCTTGACTTGCTTTGGTTTTTGCATGTATTTTATGTTTTATGTCACTTCTAGTGCTTTTTACAAAGCCTTTTCTCTTAAAGAAATAGTGCCCTAATTTAGTTAAGTGTAACAATGCCAGAGACAAATGAGTGATTGAACTGATGTATAATTAAGAGCCAGATTAGAAAAGTTGTTGAAAGTCTTGAAAATGGTATTCCCCATTTTCAATCAGCTATTACCAAATTCCTACAACAGTTCCTATAGTGCTGCTTCCTCCGTGGCAACACGTTATTGGACATTAACTATATTATTAAATCATCAAACTACACCAGAAAATAATCCATGATCCTAATGTTGGCTCATTTCCAGCCCAGGCCAGTATGATGGTCTTCAATACAGACAAGATGACATTGGTAAGTCGCTCTCATTTGTGGAGCATAGGAATAGATCCAACACATTTGTTGCTAAGCAAAGAAAAATATCTTATAATAGTATAATCAATTTTAGATACCAATGGAATACCTCTGTTTCATTTATTTATTAATTACAATGATAATGGTTGTGATGCTACAGAGCATTCTGTCAGCGGATGTTTTCAAAACCCCGCTACATTCTACAGATGAACGCAGTATGCAGTATCTACTACATAATGCATACTGCGTTCATCAGTAGAATGCGGTATGAAACTGTGAAATCGATCAATTTTGCAGTATGCTAGGCCAGGCTTAGTCGGTTTCCGTTTTTGAAAAGCAGAAGTAAACAGTAAACAGTACGGCTAACGGCAAACCACCGCAATAGAATCCACTCTGAAAACAAAAAGTGCTGGATCTGTAACTGTAGCCTCGTCACAATTTCTACTTGCATGTGATTGAATTAGAAAAATATGTTGTAAGTGGTGCATCTATTTATATTTCTCCCTGTCAGCCACTGACGTGGTAGTGTTGCTGTCCGCCATTGGTGATCATGTGAATAAAGTTGAAAAAAAAAACTAAAATAACAATGGTGACCACTTTGCATTGTGAGAGACAGTAGGCGAGGTAGACTGGTCTGATGCATACTGGGGATTTTCTCAGAGTCAGTATGACATCCGGGTATTTCTGGAATACTGCAGATTTTGCCTTTGTTTGCATACTGCATACTACATGCTTCATTTTTGCCAAATTAGTACGTAGTGCTAGTATAGCAGGTGGTTTCGAAAACTATGTGTTTGGCTATTTGACAGTGATTTCATTTTTTTTATGAAATCCAAGCTATTTGATGTTTAAAATATCTTAAAGCTAAAGCTAGACATTTAAACAGTGGAGCCTATAAATTCTCAATGCAAAAAACACCATGTCCCCTTATTTAAACACAGTACATCTGTGTGCTCAAAGAGTAACGGTATTGGTAAATTGGTTGGGAAGTTGTTTCAACCCAATGTTGTCCAGTTTGATGAGAGGAACATACTTTTAGGGCTCAGTATTGTTGCTTTGGACCATGAATATATTAAGAGAGATGGTATGTTGAAGCTGAGTCAGCTTTGGTGCCAGTTTTTTCCAGTTTTTCTACTGCATAAAAAAAAACACTGACATAAAAAGTATTTTCCCAATACACCTCCAATATAAATGACACATCTCTAAAACTGTTGACAGGAAAAGAAAATCAGCAAAGATAGGCTATTTGTGTGTGTGTGTGTGTGTGTGTGTGTGAGAGAGACACTAATGTGCATCTGTAGTTGGCTGCACAGTGCAGAAGCATGGGCAAAGTCTCTCTTAATCTCTCACTCAAACATTTGTCTCTTTGACTGACCACTAAATAACAGTCCTTCTACCAATTTCTAACCGTTTAACTCAAACCTCAAAATTCTCCTCACTGATCATAACATTTCCCGCTATGTGTCTGGTTGAGAGGATGCTTCTTGTTGCCTAAGAAGATGACATTAGCGTAATGCTGGGGGTTCATTAACTGTAGACTAGAGAATTTAAGGGTCCAGAACACAACTGATTTTGCATAAAACTGTAATTGCTCCATTAGTCGTGCACTACATGTAGACTATAGGTATTTTCTGTGTAAACAGACCCAACACATGGCACAATAACAGTAGGCTTTATTAAAGCATGCTACACAAAATCAATTCTTCAGCAATTCCTTGCAATTTTTTCATTTAATCTTAAATGACCTAATTTCTCTCTGACTTGCATCTTCCAACTCTTTTATAACCCAACCTGTGAGGCCTGTGGACAAACCTCACTACTTCCAGACATGCAAGTGCTAAAACAGTTTTCACTTCTCTTTGAACTCTTTAGCCCATTATTTACAATTCTTAGATGTTACTGATGTCTTGCCTTCAAAGAAGCTACTTTTTCATTTCATTTCATTACAGGAACTGGTTAAAATAGGTAATCCGTCACAGTAGAACTTCTGGTCTGCTTTTGTTAACGTGATCTTATCAGTGCATGATAATGCAGTTATAAACATTGCATGTGCAAGTGCTTATAAATCTCTGCCACGCAAAGTTTAAGAAACAGCTGCGAAACAACAATAAACATTTTCCAGCGAGGTTGGCAGAAAATCAAACCGATAGACAATCAATCAAATCAATAAGTAAGTCATGAAAAGAAACATGTGAATTTGGTAGTTTCTGGCATCACTGGCCCAGTTTATTTCAGCATATACATTACTGGGATATTGTATAATATTGTATATATATGTATACTACTATAGCTTGAAAACAGGCATTTTGTGTATTTGCCAACTAATCATAAATAAAAATATAGGACTGTATTCACAAACATGGATGTAAAGAGCATCAGATTTAGGTTTACGTGTTGTCTTGTATTACTACTTGAAATCTTCTTGATTGTGTTTGGATCACAGATTGTGCTTTTTAAAATGGGGTTTCTTTGGCAGCAAACTCTTAAAACACAGAAAGGTCCTTTACTGTTTCAATTGAAAAGCTACTTGATACAGGATACAATATTCAGCTGCATAAGAAAAAGAAAACTCTGTATTCAATCTTTGTTAACCTCATTGTATTTGGCAAACTAAATGAAATGTAATATACAGGGCCTCAGAATAGCAGTTCTGCAGATGCACTAATGAGTTTATATCTATAGGTTAAAAGGAGGAAAATGACAAATGGCTTTGTGCCATTCATCCAATAAAATTGATGTGAAAGGGAATTTGTGAGTGACAACTGGTGATGGGAGCATTCGGTCAACGTGGTTTAAGCATCTCAGTTTCTGCAAGTCAAATCCTCGCATGCTGCCACCTCCTCTATTGTGGCTCTGCTCTCAGACTATGAATATTTCATGGCAGACATCTGACACCATGCCCAGAAAGATATTTCAAGGTTTTTTTTTCTGATAGAAACCCTGGGGTTAGAGAGTGTCACAGAGGCGTGAAGTCAGTCTGTGGCCCCCAGGCAAAGGATAGGATTTATGATGCACCGGTTGATGACATCAGGTGGATATTTTCATTCCCGAGTGGAGGGCCCCTTTGTCCCCCACGACTGATAAACCATTGAGCTGTTAGCAGTTTGTTGTCACTCCTCAAAAGAACTGTTTTGTCTGTGGCGTTCTGTTGAGTAGAGAAATGATTTCAATCTGCTCCAAGTGCAAGCTGTGTTTTGACAAACTGGGACCGGTTTCCCCGTCTGATCAGTGTAGAGCTGGAATGACTAAGTAGGGGGGAGTCTGCTTGGATTAGCGCTGTCTTAAATGCTGCCTTTAGCATATTACATTGCCCACTGGCTTTCTCCTAACGATATCTCTCTTGTTTTCATCTTTATCAAGTTTCACCTTCCAGTTTAACTAAAGTCTACTTGTGTAATTCCTCCTTTTTAAGTTGCTTCAGGTGGAATATTAGTCTTATGACTCTAACTAGATGACTTTAATCCATGTCTTTCTTCTGAGGGAGAAAGGTTTTATACACACGCCTAGAGAGCTGACCTTACAGTGTTTTTGAATGTGAAACTCAGCTAAATTAAAAACCAAGTAAAGACTTCCTGCGCAACCTTGAATTGTCCAGTACAGTTTATATAAATCATTTGTACGGTGGTTTCCAAAATGTGACCTCTTAAAATGGAATTATCTTTCTCTGAAGATAAACATTAATGTCTTTGTGTACTTACTTAGTGTACAGTGTGCAGACCTGTATCTCAAGCGAGTGGATTGGCTGATTCCCGGGAGGCAGGTTCGAAAGAGACATAAAAATGGACTTATACGGTTTACATACAAGTATAGAAGAAATCACCATGCCAATGTTTGTGAGCGTGCATGTTTGCCCGGAAAAGTATAATTCCTTTGCTTTAAAACAAAGCAATTACTACTTTTGACCCTTTCCACCAGATGCATATGTTCATTTCAACCCAAGAGTGATGTTTTCTGCTTTATTTGAATAAAGTCCTGAATCCTGAGTTCTGAAAGTAAAAGTATCAGTAATTCACAAGAAATTACAAAGACTGGAAGTAAGTCTGAATAGATAAACATAAGTTTCCACTCATCTCGAGACCCTCAGCTTTATCATGTGTCCAAAGTGGGGGAGCTACTGGTTTCAAAAATATGTTACCCCAATTCCCATTAAAAAAAATGGGAGTCTCCTTCATAACTTTGCATGTCTTAAACTTTATGTTTAAAGAAGTAGTATCTAGTAATTCACAAGAAAAAGCCAAGATAAGAGGAAAGTCTGAAAAAATAGGCAATAAGCATCTTTAATTATTTCAGCTTTGTTTTGGAGAAATCATGTCCTGCCGTTGCTATGGAGAAGAAGCCAGTCAGAGGCATTAAACTGCAGATTGTAAAATCAACAGCTTCATTTTTAGCTCCCCCCATGCCGTTAGCAGTGCACATAATAAACATATTTCTCTCTTTATTGAGAGAAGTTCCACGAGAGCCTAGTTCTCTTTTGCGGCAAAACACACGCAAATTAGGGCAGGGGCCTTGCTCAAAGGCTCATCAGTGTTGGTAATGACAAATTAACCAAGAAATGTCCATCCAAGCCATAGAAGTATTGTCAATGGACAATATTGTCTATGGAAAACAATGAATGAAAATTGTGCATCCAAAACAAGAGGCTCCCATAATAGCTCTTCCCATTGCAAAACGTTCCCAACCCTGCAGTAATATGCAGTTCTTAAACCTTTAATGACTTGTTGCGAGTTAAGTGCACATTTAAAAACAACAGTAACTTCTCTCATGTTGTGTCAATACCAGCATTTTTTGCTTATACTGTACATTCTGTATAATAAGTGGCATAGTGGTAGAAAAAGCCCAACATAGAGTAAAGGCGTATTCAAAACGTATTTCAAATGTTGTGTATTAAACTGACATTTTTGTTATTCACTGAATTTGATGCACAGATTGATTTGACTGAAGTCTCCATCACGTAAGGGAAATGGAAGATTCAAATTCAGCTGTGTGTATTTTCTAATCCTAACCTAAATATTATGTTGATGATTTACAGTAAATATGCAGAGCTCTGCATATAGACCTTCTGAGTTTAAGGGCTCCCACACAGATGCTGAGAAATCTGCTCAAAACAAGAAGGCCTGCTCCTACTTTGCATTTCAATTTAACATTTCAGAGAACTGGCAGCATGTTGCCTCGCTTAGCCCTCGCTTCGTTACACCCACATGGCTTCTCGCCGTGCTTGCTGACGTCTTCCAATGTTCAAAGGGCTGCAACTTGGCGGAGAAATTGGGGATTTCCATACCAGATCCCTCAGGTATCTACACACTCAAAGCGCGTGTCCTGCTCATCTTCCCCCTCCTCCCCCGCTCCCATCCTACAACGCCTGCCCTTCTCCGCGCTCACACTGCTCTGATTTCCTGTCTCGGAGCTCAATTGACCTCGGCGCTACATCTCTTTGTTTTATTTTCCAGAAATCTCAGCAGCTCCTGAAAGCTTCTCCGCTGTCTCCCATATAGGGCTTGCTCCCAGAGGAGAGTTAGCTTTGTAGCAGGCCTGTGCAAAATTGCTTTACTTGGACAAGGATACTTAGGTGAAGCTAATTGAAATGGAGGCCGGCACTGTTGTACTTAGTAGCAGGTAGGTGATCCCGGCTACAGACGGCAGCCTCTGACCCAAGGGTGCTGCCTCAGTTTCTTTCTACGCGGGTTGGCTCAGCTTCCGTCTGTATGGGCAGGGATTTTCCATGCATGATAAATGGAAGAGGCATGGCGTCTGAGAGCTGTTTCAGCAGCAGTCATTTCTTTTTTAGCCTAGACATCTCTCATCCTGTATGGGTGCATTGTGTGAGATTTTATTCTTTGTTTCGGGGTAAAATAGTTTTAAATGAGTTAGTGTTATTTTTAAAGCATACCAGAAAATGCGTCTTTATGGCTTGTTTTTGCTATTGCTCCTTGTTTTGATGACACATGCTAATGCATTACAAGACAAAAACTCTTTGAGGATAAACATGAGTTATTCATTAAATATTATTATATTTATTATTATAAATACATTTTGGAGGAAACATAATTGCTGCCTGGATTATGTTCAGTTTCCATATTATTTTTCCTGTCCAGGAAGTGTGATATCCTTGGTCTGCAGTGGAGATGTAGGAGTTGTAGGAAGGAGGTCATGATGGATGATTGGGTGTGCAAATCACATGATTTCATACTTACTGTGTCTGTTGTGGGCACCAATAAGTAGAGACTGGTGTATGAATAGATGACTGAATAATAAAATAGTTAAATACTGTGGTAATAATATAAATTGTGTATTCATAGGAGAAGTTAGAATTGTTGTACTGTACATTAATAAATGTCATTTTATCTGCTTACAGGAACATTATAATGGATTAGAAATAATGTATTGAATGTTTGTCTGCTGCTTAAAGTAAAGTGTTCATCCACCATTAAATCTCAGTTATGGCTTCTTGTAGTGATCCTATATGTTTATACCACCTATGGATACTGACACATCTTCATGGTCAATGATATCTAATGTCAAGTGGTTAAAATGCATACTCTATAACTGCAACATCATTTGTTTGATTTCAGCCATGGCCCTTGTTGCTTAGTGTCTCCCCATGTTTCCTGTCTGAATCTGTCAATATCCAGAAATGCAAAATCATCATTCATCAAAATCACAAAGATTTTCATGAGTCAGCAGTATCAAACAAGTCAAGCACTTGCACAGGAGGTCGATCTCTCTCTCTATAATGCTAAATATATTTTAGAATATCAGTTTACACTTCAGGTTATCTGCAACAATCTCACCTGTTAATGATTCACATACAGGCAAAGCTATCCCAAGTTTAAAAGGGTAAATTCATATTGATTTCACGTAAGACAGAAGTGTTTGCACTGCTGTCAATGATTTGAAACTTTCCAGCATCTTGCACTTCAGGCCATGCCCCAGTACCGTGATGTCACTGGCTCAGCAGGTGTTTTTCCGTCGGCAGCTGATGGAAAACATCTGCTGTGACATCATTAATTGGGGTGTGTCCAGAGGAGAGCAGCAGATTGCAGTTCAGCAGCTTTCCGCCATATGTGATATAGTGGATTTACCCGTTTCAAACATTTCACTGTAGGAGTTTCCATTTCCATCAACATATACTGACTTCCTCATAAAGTGACCTATTGCAGTGCTGCCCCCAGTTATACTAGGCCCATTCCATTTCACCGTCCACTCAATGGCTCCCTTAAAAGTGCATTTTCTAAAGCCACTGAGGCTTGGCCTGTCTCACTGCAAGCCCACTCCTATGGAGGGCTAGTAAAATATACGTCCTACAGGAATACGGCACTGTAATTACATTCTCCCATTAGCATACGGAGGCTTGGAGTCACACTGCACTCAGCCTCCAGAAGCACTTTGCCATATGGTCCGTCTGCGCTTCTCGGGCGATATTTGGCAATACTCTTGCAGAAGGTCAAATATCAAGTCAGAGGACTGTGCCAGAATTGCATCTATGCTAATTGCTCTCTCTCTCTTCCTCTGCTCGCTCATCCATCTCATGCTCCTAACTCTCTCTCTCTATTTCCTCCCTCTCCTTCTCTCCCACTGAAGTAAGTAATCTGCTTTAGGATGTTTCTGAGATGGAGATGGATTTGGTTTTCCTTCGCTGCCCCTCAGCCTAATCTCCCCCCTGTGACCACCCCGCCTCTCCTAGGCACAGCTCTTAAGCACACCATCATACATCCCCCTCTACCCCCACTTCATACATGCCTAGTCAGCAAAAAAATCCCAAATTCCTCATTACTCACAAACATCCGCAATACACTTAGCTTGATTTGCTCGAATGGATGCCTGGTGCAAGGCTGGACCTTGAATTAAAAGATTGCAGCTGTATTTCAGTATTGGAATGCTATCTCGATACTGGTGTACTTGGGTTTTTTTCTGTGTGCATTAGTGTTGTGAGCATTTTCAAGAGGGTGGTTATCTGAATAAATATGCTATTTAGAGAAAAATGGAAAGAAATGGCTTATGGTACACCACTTAATTTGTTAATATCTCAGACTTAAATTCCTCAATAAAAAAAGAAATCAAATACACAGATAATCTGTGTTGAAATTGAGCTGAAAAAATGCTGGTAAATGACTGCAACGGTTGACTCAGTGCCCACCTGGTGTATTATAGGCCACAGAGATTATAATTTCAAAAATAATCTTAGTAAAATGGTGGCATAAACATTTGAACTAATTGATAATAAATACTTATAAATCATACACCTTGACTTTTTTTAATCATCATAAATTGGATGATATCCTCACTTGTACAAAAGGTGAGCTGGAAATTCACAACTCTGATTTATTTAAGTCCAGCTTTTATGGCACCTGTGAGGAATGGAGGTATGGAATGGAAGTAGGGAGGTGACCTTACACACCACAGACATTGTATTTGCTTTCATTCTGCTGACTGCTCGAGTGACTTGACTGACATGAATATTTACCAGAATTGTAAGAGATTGAGCATTTGTTTCAGCGTTTTAAGAAAATGACTTAAGGCTGTCGATATATCAAAATACTAAAGAGAACTACAGTCACAGTAACAGTACAATGACAAAATAACTGCAACAATCCAAGAGCAATTTGATTTACACTTCTAAGTATCTTTTTTGCTTTAGAATTGATATTTCTATGCTTCATAATGTTATTATCATATTCAAGTCATACTCTGAAAGTTTAATCTGAAGGGAACTGTGAAAAATTAAACATTTAATGGGCTACGGGGTAGTGTTTAATTAAAAACACTGTTGGCTATGAGAATGACACTTTGTGGGATCAGTGCAAAGATCAGTTAAGAAACAGTATTTGTTTTTGCTGCGTGGACGTAAGCCAGTGCCGTGCCACCGGGACCACCTTTTGGTCCCAAAAGCTGTCAAATAAATGTAGTGGAGTAAAAAGTTGAATATTTCCCTTTGAATTGCAGTTGGGTATAAATTTAAAGTAGCATAAAATGGAAATACCCATGTAAAGCACAACTGCCTAAAATTTGTACTTGAGTAAATCGATCACAAGCAAAAACTGACAACTTGTATGAACAACTATTAAACTCAAGGCATCTTTCAAAGCAGATTTTATTATTATGTTTGCTTATTCTATTATAGCCACCTTACTTATTTACTTAATGTCCCCAGAATTAATGTTATTCATGATTCTCATTTGTATATGCAGGTTTAAGCTTCTGTGCGCAGCAGAGTCTGTTTGTGTTACGCTGTTGTGAGGCAGAAATGGGGGCAGTGGCGTGTGGATGACTAGGTGAGAGGTCTGTTCGTGATAGCGGCCTTGGACAGGTACCTTTTATAGATGGCATTGGGTGGCTAGAATATTGGCTACAAGTTTCAAGATGAGATTTCAACCCCCACCCTCCAATGCCGGTAACAGTGCAAGTGATGGATTGCTATACCTTCCAGGTTTGAGCTTGGCAACGCCCCAATATTCCTGTGGAATAAAGTGACAGGCAATACATAACACATCAGTTAAGGCTGACTGCACGGCTGAACCCCCCCCCCCCCCCTCATCATCCTTAGACCTGAAGATCGGCCATGAATACTTGGCTGGCTCCCAAAGTCTTCAAGCTCTTTTTCCTGTCTCTTCCTAATTCTGTCTGCCACCCCACCAGTTTGCCTAAGAAAATAATCAAAGCCATTTCCCTGCATGTTGTCATTTAATATTGAAATGATCACAGACTCAACTTTTCTGACTGTAGTTCTGAGGTGTCAGATTTATTTGGGGCTTGCAAGGTGCATGGTGTTCGCGGCGAGAACGAAAACAAATTGGTTGACCTGGGTAAGCACAAATTTTACTTGCAGTCGCGATGCTGTATGAAAAGTGTTTGTAATAATGTTGTTGTTTTTAAGTCAGCGTCCAGACAGCTAAACCAGTGTCAGCCGCAGTTTGTGTGTGAAGAGAGAGATGGTGATGGTGGTATTTATTTATATATATTTAGTTTGCAGCCTGTCAGAGCTGCATCCAAAGGACTGCAGTTATGAAAAGTGGCCTGGTTCCCGATCTGTAAGTTAATAGATTATGGGTATTGTCAGGGTAATGCATGGGCCATGTGTTATAAAGAGCATTCAGAAACACATCACATCCCACAGACTACTCTGTGATATTCACCTTGCCCAGTGCCACTGTCTTCCCCTGAGATTCCTCCCCTTCCTTCTCCCCTTCTGTCCCAGTATATGTCTCTGCCGTGCTTCTATCTGCTCCATCCATTTTTCTGCCACAACACATTTCTTTCCGGGACACTGTCCCATCTCCAACACATTTTGTTAATCTCAGTATGAGGAGATTTTTGAGAATTCCTAGACAGAAAAGAAGAGGAGGGGGGAGAAGGTGAGTTTGTAGCTGACTAACAAAAAACATTCCACCCATAATTATGGTGAATTAAAAGTTTTATGATGCCGTGCATGCCTGTGTGTGTGTGTGTATGTGGGGGAGGGAGGGGGGCTCTGTGACAAGGCTGGCTGGGAGCATAGAGCTGAGGGTTAGTGCCAGACATGTCTCAAGAGAAACCGGGGCACATTTGCAATCACCCCGAGTTCAAAAGGGTAATTTATTCACAGTCTGTGGTTAAAGTAGGGCTGCTCTGAATGCCAGTGGGATTGTGCTGGGAAGCAGAGTCGTAGAGACACATTATTTTCATTTTTTTCTCTCCCCTTCTTGTTTTTTTCTCTCTCCCTCTCTTGCTTCTGCCCTCATCGTCCTCTTCATCGCCTGTTGTTTCTGCGAGCCCTGTGTGGCGTCTTTTAACACACGCCGGCGAGCATATTTCACTTTTACACTCATCCGCATTGACGTCCCGGTGCTGATTGAATTTTGAGGCGCTGCAGCGTCTGCCATTATCATCCTCATCGTCTTGAGTGGTTTATCTCTGGCCTCAGCTCAGTGTGACGCCAAGGCTGCAGGGGAGAGGAGGGGCAGGGCAGGGGTGGGCTGAGATTTGAGGACTGTTCATGTGTTTTTATTATTTTTGCGGAAAAGATAGAAAGGTTTGGCCTTAACCTGGATGTTTAAGATTGTGGTTGGAGGTTTATGTCGAGTGTGCATGCATGTGCCCCTGCAGAGGTTAGAGCAGCCTTTACAGAAGCTGTTTCAGTCCGGTCGGATTGATTAGAATTTCGACGTCACGTTCTAACCAGCGCTGTCTTTCTACCACCTCATCTCAATCAGCATTAACTGCACCTGCCAGGTTCAGTTAGAATCACAGGGTGTCATGGCTGCCCAGAGACCTCACACTGTCTTGCCAGAATCCACAGAAAATTATTCCACCACATGTCAGTTTACTGTGTCGTTATCACCGAAAGCCACCGGCAGACACTTAGAATACATATGCCTACTGTGGTGGTGTGGTGGGGTTAGTTTAAGGTCTGGAGAAATCTCTTCCTCCTTCCTTCAGTCAGTTCAATACTCGGTCGTGTGCATTCATTGCCAGAGCGGGAAATTGTCTTTCCCTCTGTGTGTCGTTGTAGCCAGGTTGTTATGTATGCTCTGCTGCAGAGGCAGCGGTGTTGACGTGTGGCTGAGCTGCTGCCACAGCGTCTTGATTTGAGGTGAAACCTTGGTGTTGCTCCCGTGTCCCTGGTGTAACACTATCAGCCCTTACCTTCTCTCACCTTTCTCTCTTCAGCTTTTCCTTCTCCCTTTATCTCTCTCTGTCTCTCCCTCTCCCTCCCTGTTGTTTCTGTATTCTTGTGTCTTTTCTCCCTCTCTCTCACTGGCGGTTGATGGAGTGATTTTGAAGGCGCATGCAGGTGGGGGAGCGGAGCTGTGCTAATTGAGCCTTCTTTGTGCCTGGTCACTGCAGTGTGCCGAGGCAAGGAGGCCTGGGAGTGAATCCAAGCAGCACTCAAGAGCCCCACTGGATCGATAACGCGGGAACTTAACAAAACAGAGACATGCCGAGTGCCCAGATCAGGGTCATTATTGTCTCTGGCGAGCCGCACTTCCACCAGGGACTGATCAATGTGAGAATATAGATCAAGATAAACATTCTCACCTCCCCTTTCTCTTCTCTTTGCCTCAGCTCTTAGAGCATCATCTTCTAGACTGAGAGAAAGCAGAGCTTAAGGCTGAAAGTGTGACTGTGGATGCGCCATATTCAATGTGGATGTGCAGATGACGCCCACAAAATTTAATGCATACACGCTTGTTGCGCTCTCCTCCCTGTGCCTTATTGGGAAGACTTGTCATAGTGCTCTGATATAGACATGATGGTATGTTTTATAAGACGTTCCTCAAGATCAATGCTCTCTTTTTATAAGTATGTGTTTGTTGAGATTCCCTGCTTTAATATGTAAACGTATAATGTGCTAAACCCATAAATGTCTTGAGGCATCACCATGTAACCCCTTACTGTCTTTTATTAGAGAAACAAAGTTTTTGTTGAAAAAGAGTTTCAAAAACTTACGTTTGTAACGTTTAAGAAGGCAGGACTGTATTAGACGGAGTTAGTTTTAGCTAGGTGTACCTAATAAACTGGCAACTGGGTGTAATTTCATTGCTACTATGCCTGTGCAATCTTCACACATATTACATTTTACTGTTCGTCAGCATTTGTTTTCTCTCCACAAGACAAATACGGGAAAAATAAACCAAGAATTGGGTTCAGTTTGCTAAAGAAAGCCATACCCACAACATGTATAGCTCAGAGACATGTTTATGTGTTTTTTATTCTGAGGACTTGCAGGGAATCAATGATTAGAGAAACTTAACTACTTTTATTCTAAAGTGCATATTAAACTGATGATAGGTTTGCATAGGATCAAAACAACCACACAACAACATTTCCTCAATGTTTGTTGGTGGTTCAGGTGATTAGAAAACTCACAATGTAACTATGGTCAAGTTTGGCTTGGCACCTTTGTTCCTATCTGTTTGTATCAAATATCTTAAAAAGCAGAACTGACTTTAATAATGGCTTTAATAACATATTTATTACAGCCTAATTGCTAATAAAAACACAGATCTGTGAAAGTGTCTTGACCCTTCAAAATATGACGGCCTTTATTTTCATCCATGACTTTAAATTGGTGATGATGGTATCCTGCTGTTCTGTATGTAGTGAAAATAGTCTCAATAATATCTGCAAATTAAAAATAAGATTTGTAAACATCAACAATGATTTGTCTGTAATTCCGGGTACTCATAAACCAAAAACCACAACCAAAGGCTCTATAAAGTAACCTATAAATGTAAATATATGGTTTAAATAATCTACTGCTAGTCTGCAGCCAGTCCAGGTAAACGGTGGTTCAGAATATGCAAACAATAGATAAGGGTAGGTTGTTGAATTTTAGCAGTATAAATAATATAATAGGCCACCATAAATTGTTTGTCTTTGTTGAGTGGTAGAAACTGTATAACACTCATTTTGTCGGAAGAAACAGTGCAGATGTAAAACTAAGAGGCAGATCAAACTAAATGAAAATAAGCGGCACTGAGAACATGCGAATGTGCGTTCACGCGAAGGGGAGTAGGATTCTGTCGGGGAATGGGAAAACGGATCAACACCTGTAAATGCTTTTTGCCTGGATTGGCTGTTTTCCCAGGAGAAGAACAACTCTACCACCTAGCAGTAGCTTACATATATTTACATTTAGAGGTTACTGTATAAATCTGTGGTTGTGGTTTTTGGTTTATGAGTCCCCGAAATTACGGACAAGTCATTGTTCATGTTTACAAATCTTATTTTTAATTTGCAGATCATGTAATACACATTTGCAAATATTATTGAGACTATTTTCACTCCGTAGTCCTGGGTCCCTCCATTATTCACTTGGAACGATAATAGTAATTGTTTAATGTGGTTAATGCGGTTGTTTGTGTAGTCGATACCTACTACGAGAATTAATGATATGGCAGGAATATTACATATTCATATTTTTTAAAACTGTTGCTCATAAATTTTCTGCCAATCAAAGAATTGATTCATTGACCAGTTGTTTTAGCTCTACTGTTAGAATAGACAGAACTTTTAACACACGTAAAACAACTTGGAATCATTCATTCAGACAACAATATGTTGTAAAAACAACAACATGATCATATATATATATATATATATATATATATAAATTAAAGTACATTAGTATTAAATCGCCCAGGCCTACTTTACAGTGTAAATAATGTTGTGGTCATGTGGTCCACTAACACGTGGTCCATAAGCTGTATAAGCCTGAGTGTAGGAGCCTTTCTGGTTCTAAAACACTCATCAGCATGCCTTTAAGGAGCCACAGATGACACTTGGTATTAAAATGTCAAATTTCCCTCCACTCAGACTAAAGTGATTTTAATTGTGATTATGCACTATATCCCCCCTGTCAACAGAAAAAGAAAAAAAATCCAAAAATGTGCTAATTGGTCCTGGGGATTGGTAGGAGACTTCAGTATTTTATGTCTTTGACTTCCAAATGAGTTTCGGAAAGGAGAGGCTGTCACTCTGGTATAGAGGTTTTGGGGAAAAGGAGGAGAGGGGGCTGCTGGCTCGGGCTCAAATTGAAATGATGCACTGTTCCCCCTCACTGCGGCTACAGCTCACAGTAATTAAATGCCTCATTGTTGCTTCTTGGGAATTTGTATTGAATATTTCATCCAGCGAAATAATTATTTGGGTGTGGGTGGGACGTGGATGTAATCACCTTGGCTGGTTCTTTGATGAAATACTTGGTTTGGTGGTTGTGCTTTATAGCCATTTTAAGTGCCCTTGTGGGTTTTTCTTTTACTTAATGTCCATGCTATTTCAAACTGCTGTTATCCAGTACTGGTCCCAATATTATTGATCACACATTTGTCAGTAATTTCCGAATATATGTATACCTTTCTGTAATATGCTGAAAGAAAATACATGACATGACAATGGCATGACCTTGAAACCTGCACATTAAATCGTGTCCTTC
The DNA here is from genome assembly GCA_036023655.1 of Nannoperca australis. NCBI lineage: Eukaryota > Metazoa > Chordata > Actinopteri > Centrarchiformes > Percichthyidae > Nannoperca > Nannoperca australis. The sequence goes on from JAVQJD010043685.1 coordinate 49,032, forward strand.
ACATTTTGTCTCTCGCAGAGGACGCCGATCAACAACGGCGAAGCTTTTCGGTGGTTCTTTTAGAGAGGCGAGCCATGGCCACCCTATCCAGCAGCAGGAGGGCAGGTGGGACTCTTGACTCTCTGCCAGGAGCACTTGATGGGTTCACAGAGCGTGCCCAATACATTTGTGGAGGACAAGAGAAGAAAAGTGGACAGACAAAAAGATAAATGAAAACATAATGGTGTTGTTTTACTCTGTAATTTCCTTTTCTGTGTAATTATTGTACCTTTTGACAGTATCATAATGTATATTTTTGGTGTCTATGAATGTGTTTTCAGTGTTGTGGCTGTAGGTTTACAGCCAATCCTATGTAAAGGACTCAAACAGACAATCATACAATCATAATGAATCCGTCAAAAAGAAGAGGCCACAAGGATTGATGATATAAAAAACACAACACACTTTACTCCGGAGCAATAATCTATTACGTTGATTATTCTTCGACCTATCATTTCTGCTGACTCTTGAATTATTTTATCAAACCAAATCATCTTCTAGTTTTGTTTTTTATTTCATCTGAAAACCATATTTTCAAAAGCCGCATTAATTTTAAGACCATCGCCGGCAGTGTGACGTGTCTCGTTGAGAACAATGACGTGAAGGATGGCAGCAGTGCTTCTGTGACGGACTTGTTGATATGTTTCCTCACTCAAGTGGACTCACTGCAGAACAGGGCACATTGTCTTGTGTGGTGAGTTGCACTTCTTTTGACAGCACCAGGTTTGTGAGTCAGACTGCTGTCTGGAGGTCATATTCATAAAGATGACTGAAGTACATGTTTTTAACAAAACCTACGTAGATAATCAAACCTTTTTTTTTCTTTCAGTTTGGATCACTAAAGGTTGTAACTGTCTAAAAGGTAGAGAGTAATGCCAGTAAAGGAATTGTACGTTATGTTGAAAACATTCAAATTTAGAATTAATTACAGTACACTATACATATTTGACATATCAAATATTGTTCTGGAGCTAAGGGTTAGTCTGGACTTTTCTCCTGCAGAGTAAACGACAGTCCTTTCTCCTGCAAAGTAACGTTAACACATTCCAAAAACAAAATTATTCAATAAGTTACTCATTGTCTTAAACCCTATTGTTGCATGTGTAAATGTGTTTTGGTTTTAAAAATTACTAAGAATTTGTATATTGTTGTTGTGATGCTTTTATGTGTTAAAATTAAAAAATTACTTCAGTAAAAGACATCTTGGCAGTTAATGTTTGATGTGGAGACAGGAAGACTGGAAAATTTATCTGCCAATGTTAAAAAAAAGAAAAGAAAAATCAGTGATCAATTATGATCACCTGATAAAAAAAATATTTTTTCCCCCACAAAACATCAACAGAAATAACAACCAGGAGGAGACGGGAGGAATATCACTGCAATGGTTGCCTCCCCAGTCACGTATTCCCTTGAATACTAAAATGTTGCATGGAGAAGAGTGGTTCCCAGAGGCAGCAGACTTTAAAGGACTAGTGAAATCCCATGTGGTTTGTCATGCTGGAATGCACAGGAGGGGTGTGTGGAGCAAGAGAAGGGAGGATGAGCAGGTGAAGTTGTGGGGGGGGGGGGGTTGAAGAAAGACAGGCACCTGAGATAGATTGAGCAACTGAGCGATTGCGGGGTCTTTGGGTTTCAGGGGTAGGGGGTGGGAGTATTTATGGGAAGAGAGGACAGAGGCACATTTGGGCGGCAGCTGAGGTGGGGAGGGGTGTCAATGCTGAGGAGAACGAGCAGAGAAGAAGGAAATCATCCGGGACCGGCTTCTCCCCTGACTGAGCACGCTTGCCATCACCCAAATTGAGCTGCTGACTGGTTAGGGCCAGCCAGGAAGAAGACTTGAAGTGTTCTGTAGCAGCAGTGTTGGCAGCAACGTAGCGTCTGAGGCGTCCACTCCCCCTCGCTGGTCATCAGAGGTTGATAACGAAAATCAGGGTGCGCTGGCTCGCTCACTCCCTGGTCGGTGAGATTAAATAACATCAGAGACAGGTCTCTCTAATCCTCCTCCCCCCACGCCACCTCCCGCACTGCACTCTAGAATTGGGATTTAAAGTCCTCAGGCCCCAGTGGTAATGTTCAGTTTCCTGCTTCAGACAGGCAGAGACAGAAGCTGAGGACATAGCAGGACCACATTAACAAGTTAGCAGGGTGGTGGGAATATAAGACACATCCTCAGTCCTCATGGGTCTGAAGGGTCAAGCCAACATGTTTTGGACAATGACAAAACACAGTTTTAAGCTGTATTTTACTCAATGAACTATTAGAGGAATAGTTCAATATTTTTTGGGGAAAGGTGCTTATTTGCTTTCTTTCCCAGAGTTAAATGAGAAGCTTGATCAACATCCTTATATCTGTTTGTCAAGTACGGAGCTAAATCAGTGGCAATTAGCAATTAGCTTAGCATAGCTGAGCAATGATGGTGAAAAAGCTAGTCTGGCTCACTCCAAAGTTCAAAAATAATCCAACCAACTCTCTAAACATGTCTAATTAACAAGTTGTATCTGATTTGTTTAATATCTACAAAACCAGTCACATAAAAATGTGTCGTTTTACAAGGGGTTGAGCGCTGTAACTATGTCTTGACAAACAACATCCATCCACCCAGACACTGTGCAGTATCCCTGCTGGTTGCCTGGCAACCTCATGGTGACAACAAGACTTCGAGAAGAAACTGCACAAAATAATTTTCCAAAATGTCAAATGATCCCTTTGAAAATGTCATATTAGGTATATAAGACAATCTTTTGTTCAATCAAATAAAATCTGAGGCATCATTTTCCATTTTTGGTGAAAAGATGTTTTAAATATCATATCTTCCGAAAATGTACTGATTAAGAGGTTCAACAGATCCTGATTTAGGTGTCACCCTGAGTTTGAGTTCATGCCCTGCATCAAGATAACTTGCAGTATTTGTTGGCTTGTTGACTACCCTTTAGACATCTTACAGCAGAAAGATGCAGACCTGTTGAAAGTGTGATTTCTGTCACAACTAAAAAAGACATCAATTCCTCACTCTTGATAAGCACTGCAAGGTATGCCTACGTTAAGTTCTACATCTTTGACCTATATCACTATGAACATAGTGAAAATAACAACAAGATGTTTCAAAGGAGCGGAGGACAAAATGTATTCATTTGTATTCATTGACTGGGCCTAAAGGGATCCAACCAGGTTTATAACAACCTGGGTCATTTTGTTGTGGCTTTCGTCTGTCATGTCTATCTGTTATAATAACTTTGTGTTCACCAAGTTAACTGCGGAAATCTTGGAATATGGCCACATCTCTGCAGCTAAGTCTGATGGGGCAGGGCTCACTGCACAGGAAAACTGTGTGTATCAATGGTAAGTATAGCAGGACACTGTTAAACCAGAAAGACGGTCTGTATATGTGATGGATGCTAACAATGGACAGTTTGTTCTTCTAAATAAGTTTGTCTAATGGGGATTTGTTTACTGTAAAAACCAGTCTGTAAAACTAAAGTCTCCACAGTTTCGTGCTGTGCAGACTCAACTACCTTAGCCCGGACTGACGGAGAGGATAGGACTAACTAAACCCAACTTTTAGGCAAAAGAAGAAGCAAAATAATGAGGTAAAAGCGCCTACGCTAAGCACCTTTCACTCTATGCAGAGCAATACAAGATACTATACTTTTTAGTTATTTACTTAGTTCATTTTTGTTTTTTCATGCCGCTCAAAGTGTCAGTGCTGCTCTCTGGGATGCTTCGAAAAAGAGCTGGAACAATATGGATTCTTAAATTCTTCCAGTAAATGCCAACAAACCTCTTGTTGACCCATGCTGGCGAGAAATGATGTAATCCTGTTGGAGAAATGTAATTTGACAAATACTACTTCTTCATAAATGCTGAAATAAGATTTTAGTTTGTAAGATGTGAACTCATTTTGAACCCAGCTGTATTCACACACACAAATGTGCACGCACAGAAGAAATTTCCTGTTTGCTGATGATTAAGTCACTAGCTTGAACTAGTGTAGCGAGCCAAATAGTGCAGCATTTGTGGAATCACTTGGTCAACTCGAGAGCAGAATGCTGAAATGACATATACTAATCATTAATTAGGGCAGTATGCCATCACGTCACTACCATAAATGTGTCACAGGGCTGTCATCTAAAACTGTGCAGAGAGAGAGCCTGATGGTTTCTTCATTCTAGCAGAAAGCACAAACATCTGTTTTTCCCAGTGCTTCATAGTGACCCTCCCTAGATCCTGTCTACAAAACTAAGATTGGTTGAATATCAGCCAAATAAATGCCAAAATGAATACAGGTCCCTGTGATGCCAGTCATGCCACTGGGCGCCAGGGGTTAGTGGGCCAATCTCTGTGTCCTCCACAGAAATGCAGAGTCTGTGATAATCCCTTTAGGGATTTTGACTGGCATAATTCTTGGCACTGAGGAGAGGAATAATACACACACCTTCCTGCAAGGAGGCGCTAAGAAAGGACATGTACTATTGGAAAATTAGAGCAATGCTTAAAGGACTACTGAACAACAGAAGTGAAATGTCCCCTAATTACTCATTAGTCACTTTAATTAAAAACAAAACGAATGCATCTCATTCTCTAAGTTCAAGGTTAATGTCATCTTAAAAACATTTGCCATTTTATCAACCCCTTCAATAAGTTTACATTTTTGTGTAATAAATCCCAGTTTCTCTTTTCCATCTTCAGCTGCACTCGCGGTGCACACACTTTCTTACCCTTGCACAACGCACTTTCCCACACTGAGTCACTTGCGCACACCGAGGACAGAGAATGAGACAGAGAGAGAACGACACGTAGAGCCTCCCTCCCCTCCTCCCTACCTTGTCTTTCATTATTTATTTACTGTCTGCAGTTTTTCCATCGCACGCATATTGATGCAGAGAAAGCAGGGTGTGAGTGCGTGTCAGAATCATTTCCTGACGAGGGAGACAAGGTGGAAGTAATCAGCAGAGCGCTGATGCAATATGACAGCCCCTAGAACCGCTGGTACACAGTTAAGAGCAGGAGGGAGAAAAAAAACATCTCCCCACTGTAGGAAGTGGCAAGATTTGCACAAGCGAGATTTGGGTGGAAAGTAGATTTACAAAGTTCTAAAAGTTTGGGGGGGAAAAATCGGATTCTAGGGCTATTTTGTCTGAGCTCGCCTCTGAAATTCTCTACTAAAGTGTAAAAAAAATGTATGTAGCAAGACACTGTATTTTTTTTTCAATATATCTCTGAAGATCATTCAACAAGCTACATTACCTGTCCATTTGTTTAGAAAATTTATAATGCTTCGACTTCACTTCACTTCTTTTGTGGCTCCCTAAGGGAATTTAAGTAATTTGGAATATATGTGGTGAATAAGTGCTGGCTTTCACAGTCTGGATTTTTGCAGATGAAGAAATCACCCATAGGCAACAACAATAAAAACAGACATTTTAGGGGTTTTTCTGAAGAATTTCAATCAAATAAAGTCAGACATGTTTGTGCATAGCCATGTTTTATTTCAGTCTGTGGATAGGTGCAGTATGGAAAGCAGGACACAGACTAACAGGGTCTGCTGAGAAGCCAGCAAGGCACCTGGCTGACATGATGTTTCTCCACTAATCTTGTCTGACTGTTCCTCTCTCTCTTTGTCTCTCTTCTCTCTCTCTGTCTCTCTCTCTGTCTCTCTCTCTGTCTCTCTCTCTCTCTCTCTCTCTCTCTCTCTCTCTCTCTCTC
>JAVQJD010043703.1:0-10979 GCA_036023655.1 Nannoperca australis
GTGTCGAACCAAAAAACTCTCTTTATTAGAGGACAAAAGGCAGACTCCAAAACAAAAGGCTGATGTGACAGTAAAACCGAAACCTCTTCCTGCAACTGTCCTATCTAAAACAGGTAAGATGTTACAAAAACTCACTCTCCTTCCTGGAGGTACAAAGACGTGGTTCCTGGAAAACCAACGAAAACAAACTGACACAGGCCCAAGGAAAAACACACATTAAATACACCTGGCAATGAGCCACAGGTGAAACACATCAGGGTGTGGAAACCGGCAGAAAATAACACTATCAAAATAAAACAGGAAATAAACCAAAACTCCTTTGACCCCATCCAAAACTACCATGACTGACAAGCCCTTACATTGTCTAAGTTTCCAGTTTAAAAAAAAGGGGACAGTGGACATGTCTTTTGAATGTTATGAGGTTTTATAACATCTGTTATCATCCTAATACTACATTAAAAATAGCACATATTTGCTTATACTAGGAGACAAATTTGTTGTGTTCCTCACAGGTTTCAGCAAACATGACCAGTGCGGGCAAAGCGTGTGCAGGGGAAGTCTTGTAATTGTGCCGTGTCAAAGGCAAACTGCTCTGCTGCTCCTGTTTGACAGGTGTCGACTTTGGTGCCACAGAGCGGTTTAGTAAGTAGGACCTTTGTCTGAGAGATGACACGAGTGGGTCACACATATTTCCACCTTTGTGTGACAGATTCTGATGAAAGCTTCTGAAGACTGGAGCATTATGTTTTGTACTCGGCAGAAAAAAACCCAATATTTTCATACTGGAGGTCTCATCCCTGCAATGCACTTTAATTGCAATGCACTTCAGGATGCTTGACTGCCCTCCGAAAATGGAAGACAATGAACTGAAATGTCTTTTTTAGGACAATGAGCCTTGTGGGCTTTAGAGAGAGATGAAGACAAACTGTTGATGACAGTACCCAATTCCCAAGATCTAGAATAAATGTTTTCCTCTTTTTTCGGTCCAGAAAAGAACTCTATTCATCACGTTATAGGAGCACTCTCTTAAAAGTGTGCTCTGGTTTCCAGGTCTAGTTTCAGTTCATTTGCATGAAAGGCACCTAGATTTAGTTTTTTTAAGGTTAAACTGTCATTTAACGTGCTTCGGAGCTGCCTCTTTAAGGTTCGTAACGGTTTTCTAAAGTGACACACGTCTTGGCTGAATCAGCGAGCGTAGAAAACATCAGACACGAAAATGGGTAAAATTGATTAAAATTCCTTTGATGTGGCATTGTCTCACTCACTTGAAAAATTGAATGGAGAAAGAGCTGTGGTAAATTGCTCTGTGAATGTGGCTGCTGAAACCAATACTGTTTTCTTTGCTTTGCTAATTATTAATTACCCATCTCCATGCATATGTGTTTATTCCTAATTGTATTTGATGGATGAGTGGCAGCTTTGACACCTCATTAGACCAGATTAATTGAACGACACAATATTTATGTCTCGGCAATGACCAGTTATCCTACCATCTATCACTGAGATGATCTCACTGATTGAAAACCACTGGTCCGTGTAATCCTAATTATTTGGAATTAGAAAAGAATTTATAGCTTCTTGTGGCGTTTTTCTGTGATGACGGCAAATTGGAAACATTAAATGCATAACGAGGGAGAAAATGAGAGGAAGACACAATCATGGAATTAATGGGGGTGAATGTCGGAGAAGGGGGAAGGGCACATAAAACAAACGAGGTGCATGCCTCATACAGTAGACCCACAGTTTTTCACTGCACCTCACAGTCGTAGACACACACTGTCATGTTTTCTCGAGATTCTGGAATAACATTTGTCTACTTCTCATAATTTCTAAAAGGGGAATGCCCACAGGATGCCTATATAGAAGAGGGGTTTCTTTTTTCACATTTAACCAAACCTGTATATTTTCCAACTCCCCATCCTCTCACTTCCAAACATGCTACTGCAGAACATCACGATCCATATTCTTGTCTTTTATTAAAAAGTTGGCTGAGTACTCGAGGGGGGAGGGGGGTGTACATTTCCACTGAACTTCATATAACCCTCCTCTAACTTCTGCAAAGCTTTGCCCCTCATGGGAGGAGCACAAACTAAAATCCAGCATTTGAGCTCACAGAGAAGCAACAAGGTCCCGAAGAGTGGAGCTTTTACTATCATACAGTATAGGAAAGCCTCAAGGAACAGACTTCTTTCCCAGGTAGTGAGAACTTCCTCAAGCTTATTTTTTAACTTTTCAAGTTTCTAACACCATTAGCCAGCTCCCTTGTGGTCTTAAAAGCGGTTGCGCTGATTGAATTAAGCTGTTTCCTTCTTTGAGACATTTTTACAAGCGTTCTTATACAGAAGACAGTCACAGCTATAACTGCACAGACCCATACCAATATGCTCATACAGCACTCACACGCACACAAACACATGTATATGTATGCACACGCCGAGAGGCACACATACAGTACACATCAAGGTGCGCACACATGTACAAATACAACCTGAATCTGACAAACTATCTATAGAAATCTGCTGACCAGATTCGCTCAATGGGATATAGACCAAAGACATTCTTAGATGCTGCTCTATAATTCCATTTACACCATAGTATTTTAATCAATTTAACTGGCGTTTTTAGATATACTTGGCTCAAAACGCTCTTTCTAGTTTTAAAAATAGGACAAATGGTCTTTTGGAATCAACTGGGGGGAAGTTTAATCTCATTGAATGAAGCCAAAGCCAGACGTTTAGCTCCACAGTATAGAATACAAGATTATACCAGCCTGATATAGCCCTTGCACCACCCGTTTATTTTTATCCTCTATTAAGGCAGCGATATCCTTAAAGGCTGCCAAAATTATCCTGTAAAAATGCTGACTGGGAAATATGAAAGGTTCCAGGCGGTTCTAGTAAGCAATCTGTGCGCATGGTGGAGCAATGTGACTGCTGTGCTTGCTATACCAACAGGGGTGACCCCAGTTGGATGGAGAGGTGAGACTAAATGAAAGTCATCCCTGGATCTTAGGGGAGCCAAGTCTGGAATACCAAGCCTCTCTTCAAAATGAGATTTACTGCCAACGTACGCTGCTTTACATAAATGTTTGTTTTTAGTATTATATTCATCAGCAGTGTGTAAACAGGCTGCAACTGCTGCAGATTAAAATCTACTGGACAGGTTTTTTCCTCCCTCGCTTTTCATATAAAACTACGCCTTACTTTGTGTGTGTGTGTGAGTGTGTGTGTGTGTGTGTGTGTGTGTGTGTGTGTGTGTGTGTGTGTGTGTGGTCAGTAGCTATTTAAATTATGCACAGAAATAATTTGATTCCTCAGCAGCTAAAGAGTCAGTGTTGTATCCTGTGAAAAACTCGTCATCTAAGTATTTTGACGATCCTCTCATCCATGGAGGTAATTTATACAGAAACAGCCTCTTTTATCGTAGGATTGGGACAAGCAAAGAGGATAATTTCCTTATCAAACAGACTATAAGTCATTTGAAATAGAAAGTTTTGTACTCAAGTTAAGCGTTCCTCAGAGTGAGGCTGGTAATTGAAGAGTTACGAGTGCCCTGTGGGTGTTCTGAGACGTTGAAGTCGGTGTGAGCCCAACCAGTAGCTCCGTGACACGAATTCAATTCAATGAACAAAACATTTTTTTCCTTTTGGAAATACTTCCTAATACACAAGTTTGTCACATGGTCAATGTGCCTACCCATATAGATGCATATACCTCTTTTCTTTGCAGGCCACTTTTAAACACAAGGTAGCTGTTGTTTGTTACTTTTTGTGTCAAGAATATGCTGCACGGTGTTCTACGATATTAAAATATCTAAATACATTATTCTCTTAGATAGAAAAGTTTTACGTTTTGTTTTAATCAATCTGTTTGTCCAGCAGACGCTCAAAGCAACCGTGTAAAGTTACCTGCTTCTCTTGGCGCTAGCTGTTTTACCTGCAGGGTCTGAACACAGCAGGCTTGCTACGTACGCATAAGCGTCATAAAGCTGTAAAAAGCTGACACCACGAGGGCTGTTTTTGCCAGCTGCCTTATTGGAATGAACTTGAGAGGAATGTATTGATCCTGTTTCTGGATGGCAATGACACAACCTGGCTTTGCTTTAGAGGTGACTCCTTCCAGACCCTCGTGTGTTATGCAGGTGATGTAGATGAGCCGGCGAGGCTTCGACTGGTGTCAAGGAGCTATTTAAAATTAGAGCATGGCGGTGCAATTGATTTTGTTTATAGTTGATGTGATTAAACACAGTGGAGACCATTTGCCATTGCTGGAATCACAATCATGGCTTTCACTGGAGCACAGATGCAACGCAGGTTAGAAAAATGTCCTCAAGATAATATATGCCATTTGGCGATTGCATTTAACCAAAGTGTCTTTTCGAGATTGAAAACATTTTAATAGTGAACGGTGCAGTGAAAACAACTGATAGTGTTGGTGCCAGGATACATGACGGCACCAGTGCAAGTAGACAATAATTCAACAGTTTATAACAACAGAGTTTTCTTTAAAATTATGATAAAAGTAAAATATTGCCATCCCTGCACTGAACAGTTTAGAAGCCATGGACATGGAGGAAATAAGCACAAGTTCACATTACATTTCAGTGATATCAGACCATATCACCACTAAAATAAATGATCAAGTGTGAATTGCCCTCAGATATTTCACAAGATGAAGCTGTGTCTATGCTAGAGATCCCAGCATACAATTCTGTCCCTCATTGTGTGAGTGAAGCTCTCTCAATCAAGATATCTGAGTCCTGCTACGAGTCCCTGATTAACACCGCTGCTCATGTAGTTTTGTTTTAACTGTCCTCAGTTAAATGAGAAATTAAGAGGCAAGAGATAGAGGCTAATAGCATTTATTAACCCAGCGTGAACGGGCAGCAGGGCGACCGCGGTCCTCCAGCAGCCCTGTCTAGTCCTGGTGGCTCAGCCAGAGAAGCCCAGAAAGGGGAGTGGAACATAATAAAAACCAACAAATGCACCCAGCTGATTAATGCAGCCCTGTGGCTATAGTAATTATCCCTCTCCACACTCCTCCAGCACACGAGCCAAACAAGTGTGTGGCAGAGAGAGGGAAATTTGCAAATGTTGGATCTGTGGGATTCAGGGTCTGTTTTTGCACTTGGTGTAAGTAGATAAAGACACGTTTTTGTTGATTTGGTCGACTCTGGAGGAAGTTGAAGCTTTTACACTTCCATTTTAGAAGTCTATCTTTGCCTTTGCAATATCTGCGTACAAATATTTGTATGTGTAAGCAGATGAAAATATAATTCATATCTTCAAAATATATATTTGGTTTCATTTATTTAGAATAGAAATAGAATTTTTTTTGTCATTGTACAGGATACAACAAAATTAGGAGTGCTACTTCTAATCAGTGCATGAAAAGACGTTAACGTGAGAACACTTATTTCTAATATTGTCCCAAGATATTAAAAAACAACACATAAAGCATGTAACATGAACAATACCATCAGAGCGAAGTAAACCAAAAAAATAAATACACCTAAATATAGCAGAAACAGAATAGCACCACTTTATCTGTAAGCTTTAGAGATAACATTGTTTCATGTATACTGTATATTAGCTGCTTTATAATTTAATGACTTCTAGAAAGGAGCAACACAGAAACATCATCGACTTCTAATTTCTAATTTATTTTTGGTTTAATGTGAACCATGGTTCTGTGTTTCTACTATGTCATTATGGAGATGGAGTTGTGCACCTCATATTTCTCTAGTTTCCTCTGTATACATATATTGTTGGTTAAATAACAGCAATTAACATAATTATCCCAAGCTAATGGCAAATTTCCTATGCAGTTTTTCAGTTCAATAAGAGATATGATAAATCCAGCTATTTGTTGTCTGTTGTTCTTCTACTGAATTGAGAACATTTCTCATTTGAATGGAAATCGTTTTTTCAGTCATAATGTTATGAGATTAAACTGTTTTGATCAACTTGTATTCAAACAAAAACCAAATCTTAAAACCTACAAAAATCACCATTTTAAGAGAAAACCATCACTAACTAAATACATTTGAAAGAAACTCCCTTTGGTTCATATTTTCCCTCACATAGCTGGCATATTATACATTTAATTCATTTTTTGTTAACTGTCAGTTATTTGATTAAAGCAGCATAACTCATGTGATGAGTTCACTAAAACCGGAGAAGTGGCCATTCATTTGACGGCTGGTGTGTTGGTTGATGTCAAATAAAACTTTCCAAGCATCAGATCATTTACAAACTATACAGCTCCTCAATAATAATAATAATAAAGTCACCTCTTTATAAGGAAGCTTCTTTAATAGTTTTGTCTTATTATTCTGTTGTCTGGTAATTCATTTCATATATAATTAACTTGTTACTCTATTAAATATATTGATGCAGAAACAATTCTGTTAAATCGGTTTCCGTTTAAGAGTTTTTTGTTGTTAAAAGTTGACATGCAGCAAGTTACATCCACAGCACACAGCAAGGAGGAGTACACAGCGAGCCGGCGGACGACATGGTACAGTGTCAGTTTGGAGAGGTCAGAAGGTCATACATAAGAGACGAGTTTGCTCATGAATCAGGAATTTAATTACATATAGCCAGTGTGACAGGAAGATTGTGTCCCTCAACTCAAGGCAATATGTAATTACTATTTATTGACAGATAACGATTGGTTCTTTTTCACTTTTCAGAAACAAGCTGCTCGTTGCACAGATAGTTAAATCTCAGCGTTTCACATCTTCTTTTAGAAACGTTACGATTCAGGTTTTGTGTGTTTCTTTGCTCATGAGTGAACGCAATTTCACTTGTGCATACTGTAGGAGCTTAAAGTTCACTCCAGAAATAAATCCAATTCCCTTTTCTATCCATCTGTTCTCTGTTACATTTAGGCCATATTCCAACATTCAGAAGTCCTGGAGATGGGGAATATAGTAGAAATGAAAAACAGCAAATGAGAGCAAAACTGTAATGAAAACATAAACTGCTGCCTCAAAAGGCACAGCTTAGATCCCAGACTTGCTGTGATCTGCTTAAAAAGACACACTCTTGGTCGTGGAGCTGAAAATCTGTTTTGCTTAAGTACAGACTTAATGATTGGATTACTGTTTCTTCGTTTGGCGATAGCGTGATAGTGGGATTACAGACTGTGCGCTCAATAGATTTCCTGTCAGATGCCATGAAGCCAGGTGTCCCCTCGCTACGTAAGCTGGCTGGGAGGGAGGGAGGCAGATGAGCTTTGGACTTACAATATAGCCCCCCTCAGAAAACTGGCAACACCAACACAAGAGTGGAGCTGCAAAATGAAAGAAGTAAATTAACAGACTAAAATAAAATCCTGATAGATGAGAATGTCACTTTGATAATGTTTCCCCAGTTAAAATGTGTTTAATTAACCAAATCAGCAGCTTTACATTACAAAGTTTCCTATAGATGAGTTATGCATGCAAAATGTTGCACATATCTTAAAAAACTGCAAAGACAACATTTGCACGTTTATTCTTTATTCAATAAACTTTTCCAGTGTTCAACCCTAATGTGAAATCATACATGTCATCTAAGCATTAGTCTCTTTCCTTTTTCTCTCTTCTCTCTCTGCCTTATTAAAAACATAAACATATCTCCTCTATTGATTATGTCTGGATGTCTTAATTAGATCAGAGGGAATATCCTTGTTTTCCTCCACAGGAAAGTACATTAAATGCCAAAATATTGATCAGAACTTTAATTGAGAATGCACAGCTCCTTTTATTAGAGCGATCGCCCTTTGCTCCTGTGACTTTGATATGGACTGACATGAAAAGAAAACGTTCAAATTTGTAATTCCTTTTTATTTAAAAGAGGATTGGGAACCAGAGTCTGTCCCGAGGCTTCTGGCGACACAGCAACACTGTGATCAATAAGAGCGTGTGATGGGTTTTGCATCGATCAGGAAAATGTGGGTTGATGAATTGGGTTGGAGGGCAGGAGGGTGTGTGAGGGGGGGGGGCTTTGGGTTTCCTCTGATGGCTGCCACATTACACCGACGTGGTAAAGATCCACTCAAACTCGTCTGTCGTCGTCATCGTTATTATCATTCCTGCCGAGGTCATTATCACTCTGTTTCTTACATCCTGCCTCTTTCGGGATTGGTAGATCCCCTCTCCTCGCATTGTAATTGGCGAAATGCTGTGGGAAGCAGCTGCCATTACTTTAAAGGATGGCAGGCTGTGGGAAGCCGCAGTGGAGAGGATAAAAGAGTAAAGGGAACGGTTTAGCTCCGTAAGTTGGCACTGAGCCTTTTAAAGCACAGTAAACAGACCTGTCTAAATCGCCTTCAGTGACGTGGTGCTACTTATGTTGCTTGTCAATTACCACTGTCTACTTCAGTTCACTTCTGCAGTTGTAAACACCAACTGTGTGTGTGTGTGTGTGTGTGTGTGTGTGTGTGTGTGTGTGTGTGTGTGTGAGAGAGAGAGAGAGAGAGAGAGAAAGAAACTCCTCATCCATCTATCTATCCATTCTTCTATTTATCTATCTACCACTCTATCTGTCTGTCTTTCTGGGGGGTCTGCTTCTGTTTCTGTTTTGCGGTGCTCCCTTGTGAATGACTGGACACTGACTGGTTGTCCATTAGCCCGTCCCATCTCAGTAATCTTTCATCCCCATTGGCTGCTCTCAGGACAGCCTTTCTGAAAACAGCCAATGGCAGCTGCTCCATATGCACCAAACCACTCCCTCCTGCTCTTAAAGAGCCCCCGTGTCTTCAATGGAGACTCAGTCCCCTCACTGACTAACTCAGCCTGAGTGCGCTCTCACTACTGCTGCTCTCCATCCATCTGTCTCTATCTTTTACTCTCTTTCTCTCTCCGTCACTCCCCTGGTCTTTATATTCTTTCTCCTCTTCTCTACACTTACTTCCTGGTTCCTCTTTCGTCTCAACCTCAGGTTCTCTCTCCTCACTCCTCTCTTTCTATACGTACTCCTGAGCCTGAGTGTGCAGTACCTGTGCAGACTGGAGTTTGTCGGGCCGAGGCAGAAGGTTTTTAGTGTGTGTGTGTGTGTGTGTGTGTTGAACAGGGGAGGGAGGGGAGGCAACACCCAGGAACACCTGACCAACATTTCCTCAAGATATGTGGAGACTTAGGAACTGATCTCCTCCTCCAGCTTTCCCCCAGCTGTTTGTTTATCTGTTTTTTGTTGCAACACCTGGAATGCTTAACGTGGACTGATGGATGTTTCCGAACTGTGCATCCCTGACTCTCTCTGCTACCACAACCAGTAGGTGCATCTTTTTCCACATCTTTTCCCCCCATTATTGTGACAGATATTAATTTACTTCTTTTCCTCTATTTCTATCTAAAAGGAGAGAAAAAAATCACCAAGAATCTGTCTTAAGATCATTTGTGAATTCAATCTGGTGCATGAAGTAAACTATTGTAAAAACCAGAGAGTTCCTTGCATTATCTCAGCTCCACCTCCCCATGTACAGGACAGCAGAGCTCAGTAGTGTCAGTGGGGCAGCGGTCCAGGTCGGACGGTTGCCCTCAAGCTGTCTAGTTCTGCATCAGGATCCAGGATTTAACCTCAGCCACAGGGAAGAGCCCGAGGCAGATTAATGCGGACGATATTCGGACGACTATCCTCTGGCAGCTGTACTGTACTGTCGGCCAGTCTGTTAGAGTGTGTGTTCTTGAGAGACTGATAAGTGTAAAATTGAGGGTGCAGATAACTGCCTGCCTGTGTTTGGTTAAAACTTTGATCACTTTTATGTGGCTTGTGATTTAGCAGATAACTTAATTTTGGTGCTTACGTTTAAATCATGCTGAACTGACAGGGAGGGATTCGATCATCTCCAAAGTGGCAACATATGTAAAGAAAATGCAGCTAATTCTATTTAAATAAGATTAAAGTGCTGCTTATTTTATACGTGCATATTATCATGTAATTTAGTTCATAAGTGCAGGCATCAAGCAGCTTGGTTAGCAGTAACTCGGGAAAGGAGAAGTCAAAAAAACTCTCAAATCTCAAATAGAGCACCAGCACTTAGTATACATTACTTCACTCGCATGCCTGGAAAGACGTTCATCTTTAGACCAAACATGACTGGACAGGGAGACCCTTTACTGGGATCCTCTAAATGTTAAGCTGTAGATTGGATTGGAAAGGTTTATTTGCACTTTTTACAAGACTCTGAATAAAAGACAGAAAAATGATTAAACATTTCTGCATTCAAAAGTAACAGCTTTTACTGGAAGAAATTAATAAAATTATTTAGGCTTGTAGATTGTATACACTTAGCAGGAATCTCATGCTACATTAAAAATGTCAATTTTTACACTCATTTTAATGTTGTATTTTAGGTTTGTACTAGAATAAAAAAGTGACCTCAAGTAATAAATAAAGAGTAAGATTGACAACATTGACAATTCAGACTGTTTCCACAGTGCAGTGAAATGTGCAGTACACACAATGTGAGGATGTACATTTAATTTAATCACTACAATCAAATAAATCACAGTAATTTCTCAGTGAATTGATAAAAATGCGTGTTTTAAAAAAGTGTTTTAGAGAGTTTGTCAGTTGTTTTGTTTTCTCACATAAAAGTAACAGATCTGGCTTTATTTTTAATGTGTTTAAATACACCCGTTTCATGTATTGTCTTTTAAGGCTTTGACATTCAATATTGCAATTCCTGTACAGGTTGCAGTGTGGTTGGAAAAAACAACCATGAGCTCTTCTTCGCACAATCATCAATTTCCAGAATATCTAAAACTGCATTTAGTTCACATTAAATTGAAACTGTGGTTTTAAGTTCTTATATTTTTTTATTAAATTCTACAACATTTTAAGCTGCATTAAAATTATGAAACAAAGGCAACAATATGATGCTATTAACCTGTAGTGACCCCGGGCCAGGTCTCAGTGTGTGTATGTGTGTGTGTGTGTGTGTGTGTGTGTGTGTGTGTGTGTGTGTGTGTGTGTGTGTGTGTGTGTGTGT
>JAVQJD010043709.1:0-24602 GCA_036023655.1 Nannoperca australis
TTTCTTTAAAGTTAAGACTAGTTTAAAGTCATCTTCATTGAAAAGTACAGTGCTTTTCCTTCAAAAATAAGGACATTTCAATGTGACCCCAAACTTTTGAACGGTAGTGTATGTGCATGTGCCCGCACACAAGATACAAAAATAAATAGTGGGGACCCATTCATTCAAACACTAGTGGTCAAAAACTCCACAGGGTACCTTTAACCCAGTTAGTAAACGTAGTCGCTTGGAAATCTAAACAAAGGTCAACATTAAAAGTTATTACAGATCTATGGGACCCAACCAGCAAATTTACCTGGATGTACAACGCTGTTTTATTTACACTGAGATTTTGGACATGGCTAATACAGCTGAAAAGTTAAACAGAGTGAGAAGTCTTGTAAACAGTAAAGCCCCCAACTCCCCAACATCTGTTGTCTGTGAACAACCAACCAAAACTGGTCACAGGATTAACTGTCAAAGTCATCGACCAGTAGTCTGTGGATGGCATACTCAATTCATCTGAGGACACCTGAATCAATTCTATTCTATATGCTTATAAAATGAAATTATATCCTGTTGAAAGCTCTGAAAAGCTAGTTGCTGAAGACCTTTGAGCTGAGATTATTCTGTTACATATACTGTTTCCAGAGGTCATGAATAAACTTCCAAGATTTTATGTAGCTGAACAAACCAGTTCTTTGGTTGTATTTAGCTGGTCCTGCTGTACTTTACAGAGGGGAGCTCTACAATGATGGTGGTGATGACAGTGTTGTAACCTACGGCAATATTATAATAACACCCAGGTGGTACAAGAACAAAATAATTTCCCTCAGCTACAACAACTTCCCCAACAAAAATAAACTCTTAAGTTTTTCCATTTTTCATATTATAGTGTCTTTAGCCATACTAACAGGGGGGTTGGTCGGTCCACCCTTAACCTTCAGCTTGCTTCATAATTAGATAAATATTTTAAATGGTCCAATACTTTGGTTTATAACAAAATACCTACAAAACTAATGACATTCCTATCAGCCTAAGCCGTACTTTAGATGACAATGGTAGACATAATATCTGATAACTATCAGCATGTTAGCATTGTCAATGTGAGCATGTTAGCATGTTGCTCAAAACAGCCTCACATAGCCAGTGACATCTTTATAGTTATGTTTTTTCTCTTCCTAAAAATCATCCAATCTGCTTGGCATTAAGGTGAATTTGTGTGACCTGCAGATAGATTTGTGTGTCATGGCACAAGCGTTCTCCGCTGGCGAGGCTGAAGGTCTTCAGTAGACTGGGCTGCTGGCTGTCCAGGAACAGAGTCCTCCTGATTGACTCCTTCTGGTTCTGCTTCACACTGTCTAACTGAACCTCCACCACAAAGCCTTGAGAACATACACATATAAAGACACACATTCAAGGCAAGAAAACAGTGAATATTCACAACATCTGTACATCTATGTTCCTGTATCAAACACAAACATTCATGTAAATGTATGAATAGGCACACAAACACACAATTTTACTGAATAAAACCACATGCAAATACACATTCTGTGGTAAACATAATTGTGGTAAAGCTCCTTTATGTGCTATTTTGCTGTCTGTATAATGTACAAAACACATCAAAGGGATTGCTGTGGCCCACATGACAACAACTTTGCAGAGAACACAGACAATATAAACCACACACAACTTAAATAAACACATGCTCATTTTTTCTCTGCCAGAGCCCACCAAGTTACCCTGTATTTACATGATTGTTCTTTTACCTTGATTTTAACTGCCAAATTGACCAAAGTGAGGTCCAGCATACTTGTGGCAACACAAAGAAAGCAAGGTAATAGGGACCATCTGTGTGTGTGTGTGTGTGTGCGCGTGTGTGTGTGTGTGTGTGTGTGTGTGTGTGTGTGTGTGTGCACGCGCGTGTGTGTGTGCGTGTGCCTCACCTAGATGAGAGGGGAGGTGTTTCCCATTAGCCAGCAGGCAGAAACCAATGCTGACACTGGAGGTTAAACACAGACAAAAATATGAAGGGTTAAAAAGCGTATAGATATGTGTTTGGGGTACTTCTGTTTATTAAATTTAAGATTTTCATAAATTCAAACCCCATGTTTGATATTATTTATAGACTGCATTTTATCTGCAATAGCCATTTGGTTAATTTACATTCACATTGCCCACCTAAGCATGAAGAAATTCATAGAAAAATGATACAGCATGTAATCCAGCATTTCTGTTTGTAATTTGATCTCACTGATATCAGCCTCACTGTTTACTTTTAACTCTCCATGGTTTTGTTCATACTCCTATACATGTTCCACACATGCGCACTCGAAAACAAGTTGCTGACAACAAAAAGAAGACCTCTTTTGTTTGTTAAATTTGGCTTAACAAGAAAAAGTTTAAAAAAAAAAAAATTATGTGTGGTGTGAACATGAATAGGACCATTTACCTCAGCAGGACACACTGTGTCAAAGCTGCCACTGCTAATGCAAGAACAACATCTTGCGGCAGTTTAACTAGCAAAACACTGGGTGGCTTTTATTGTGGAGTAGCAACAGGAAACACAATGTGTTGTGTTCAATCATTCATCAAAAATGTGTCTACAAAACAAGTCCTTTTTGGCACAGTGAGCTGTTAGATGTCACCGAGGTAACCAACTTCACAGTGTCCTGCTGTTGAAATAATCCCAGGCTGTCTGGGGAATCATGTTGATGCAAAACAATATATCATTCATTTTAAGAATGTTACAACACTATTCCAACCTTTTCAATGTTGATTACTGCACTCATCTCTCCATATAACTACTACAGCTTTCCATGGCAGCAAAAACACCAATAAACACGAAAACAAAGCTTACTTGTATTAACCTACAGGGCAGATATGGAAACACCAGCCAGTATGGCAAATACCTTTTACGGCAGTCTAAAAATGTTCCATATTTAATACGATGGTTAAACTGACCTTGTGGAAAGAGCTTAATTGAAAATGTATGTGGGGTTTCCTTTTTTTCACTGGATCTAAGAATACTGTGTGTAGTTCAGAGCAGCTTGGACAGGACACTGGCAAACATGAAGTAACTTGACATTTTTGTGAGGTAAAGTTTGGAAAGCTGAAATTGAACTGAGACGTGTTACATAACATTTGCAAGATATTCCATGTTGTGTTAACTACTCTTAATCCCTTAAGCTTTTTGTTAAACCATTAAAGATATTTCCGCTACAAGGATAAATATTATATGTTTATTCAAAGTGTGTATAATCTTCCTATTATGATATAATTGGAGCACAACTTTTTTTCCATACCAAGACACAGCAATGGTTTCATTCCGTGTGAATAGATCACAAGTCTTCTCCTCCTGGTTGAACATGGTTGGCTGCACTGTAAGAGACGCACTGGCGCTCACTATTGGTCGAGCCCTGATTGAAGACACAGATCATGAAAGAAAAAAAATAATGACAATCTTCTATATATTTGATACTACTCTCCTATGTGCTTTAACCTACCTGTATAGTACTACTTTATCAACCCCAAAAGCACCAACAATCAGATCTGCAAGAAGGGAAAGTGAGTTAAAGAAAGATCAAGAGTGTTGAAACTATTTTCAACTGAGAATTACATTTCTTTCCATTTAGTGGCTGTATCTGTTATTGCATGTAGTTTGGTAATTGTTTTTCATGCTTAGCATAGAAGAAGAGTCCTGTGTTTTAAGTGGGAAGATAATCTTTAGTAATCCTTTTGTTTGCAGACCTTTGAGGAGTATTATTGTTAATAATTACCATCTTTATGTTTTTAAATAATAATTTTCTGTAATTTTTCTGCAAGCTGCGTGCTGTTGGCTTGACTTGTCAGTAACATACTTACCTCATGCATCTACCTGTGTATTTGGTTTATCATATTTGCCTTTTGAGGTTACCTGCTTTCCTGACATTAATGGAGTTCCATGTTTTTTTTTACAATTTTCTTCTTTTTACAATTTAACTTTTTTTCAGTTTCACACTTCTTGATATTAAATCTGCCTAAAACAACTACCACAAGTCCCTTGGAGAGATGCTGTGAAGAGGAGTTTAGCTGGCTGTGAAAACTCTATAGGCTCTATAGTACAGGCTCACTAGAAGGACAATGGGAAATAACAGTATTAAGAGGATTACTGTTTGTGCTAATAGGCGCCTGGGAGTGGAATACTTTCTGCAGTACCTGGGTAGCCATTTTGATCCAGATCTCTGTTGCCTCGTAAAGCAAAGCCAAAACTGGCCGGGAAAGAGCTTGAAGCCCATTGGCCAGAGAAAGTCTGAGTGGCTGTGTCCATCAGTCCTTCGGCATGACCGTTATAAATGAGAACCAATCCATGTTGGTCGTCTCCTCCATACGGGCAGCCGATGGCCATGTCTGATAGTAAACAGCAACAACACACTATATGAAGAATTACGTTTTCTCAAAATCTGTATATAATCCATATATATGTACAATTCAATTTCAATTCAATTCAATTCAATTCAATTTCAATTCAGTGGATATAAAAGTCTACACACCCCTGTTAAAATGTCAGGTTTTTGTGATGTAAAAAAATTACATCCCAAAAGCATGTGGGAAAATGTGTTATGGTCTGATGAAACCAAGGTTGAACGTTTTGGCCATAATTCAAAAAGGTATGTTTGGCGCAAAAACAACACTGCACATCACCCAAAGAACACCATACCCACAGTGAAGCATGGTGGTGGCAGCATCATGCTTTGGGGCTGTTTTTCTTCAGCTGGAACTGGGGCCTTAGTCAAGGTGGAGGGAATTATGAACAGTTCCAAATACCAGACAATTTTGGCCCAAAACCTTCAGGCTTCCGTTAGAAAGCTGAAGATGAAGAGGAATTTCACCTTTCAGCACGACAACGACCCAAAGCATACATCCAAATCAACAAAGCATGGCTTCACCAGAGGAAGATTAGAGTTTTGGAATGGCCCAGCCAGAGCCCAGACCTAAATCCACTTGAACATCTGTGGGGTGATCTGAAGAGGGCTGTGCAAAGGAGATGCCCTCGCAATCTGACAGATTTGGAGCGCTTTTGCAAAGAAGAGTGCGCAAATATTGCCAAGTCAAGATGTGCCATGCTAATAGAATCCTACCCAAAAAGACTGAGTGCTATAATAAAATCAAAAGGTGCTTCAACAAAGTATTAGTTAAGGGTGTGCATATTTATGCAACCAGGTTATTATAAGTTGTTTTATTTTTACTTTTTCCCCCTAAAGTATTTCAGTTTGTTTTTCCGTTGAGTTGTACAGGTTATAAGTCACACAATAAAGGTGAAAAGTTCTGACATGATTTATCTTGGTCTCATCACAAAAACCTGACATTTTAACAGGGGTGTGTAGACTTTTTAGATCCACTGTATGTACATGTACATTTTATTTATGTAATAAAAAAGAAACGTTAGTTGCAACCATCATGGCTCACTAAAACTCTCTACTAAGCCTAGACTGATGAAACTTGAACTTTTAAAACAGGTTAGCCTCACCAACAATTAGTAATAAACTTTATTTTCTATAGTAGACCTTCATATAAAGACATTGAAATATTGCTATTGTTTTCCAACATTTAACTGTACCTACCATTGAATCCATCCTGGTTGAGATCACCCAGCGGAGCCAGCGAGGTGCCAAACCGGCTGAAGGCCTGTTGACCAAAGAGGTGGGACTGGCTGGGCTCCAGTAGCAAAGGGCCTCTCTGGAGGTACACATATACCTTGCCTAGCTCCTCCACACGCCCACTGGATCCTCGACGCATGAACATTGGAGCTCCCACCACTAGGTCATCCAAACTGGGGAGGCAAGCAAATGCAGGAGACAAATACTAGGGATGAAGACCGAAGGAGTAGAGAGGGTAAGAAGATGAAGAGGGGTATTAATATAGATATAGACACAACATAAGAGATTCCTGGATTTCGTGGCCAGAGTTTGTTTAGCAGTGATATAACATTCAGTTTTTCCCTAAAGGGGCTTTAAGGTTGGAAATATCATCTTATTCAACATTGTCTGTCAGTATCATAGAACATTCTTCATCAGTTTGTTTCAGCTCTCCGTTGAAGCTATATGATGGTTACACTGAGTAAAACATTCATTATGACCCGTCAAAAGGATATATTCTAGATGTCTTGTGCATCATTTTATACAAGTTTGCCTTAATTCAGACAGATGTAATTGGTGTCTGTGAAAACCCAAGTATCTCCATTAGCATTTACTTTAAAATAAAGTTCTGTAGATGTGAAAATGTTCAGCTAAATAGTATGACCCTGGCAGGGGGATTTAAGAGGTTAACACTGAATTACACATCATGGTTGAAACAGGGGAAAGAAAAGAACTAAGCAATTTCTTTTCTTTTGTATTGAAAAATGAATGAGTAGTAGCTAAAAATCATGTGTGTTCCTCTGACTAACCAAAATGAATAGCAATTTAACTAAATAACAGCAACAATACAATTCAAACACACTTTAAATGGATGCAAAGTATACTGAGTACCAAACAACCGAATCAGTTCAAATACTTATTTTAAGGCTACACTGGCACTTCTGAGTGCCTCTGCCAGGGTTAGGGATGGGAAACTGTCCAATGGAGAACTTTATACTGAGAGCTATGGACAGAATGAGAGTACAGAAATGTTCATGACACACGACAAGCGTGAGAAACTTCCCAAAAGTCACACAGTTGTTTCTGTTTCAGTGGCCTCATCCTTCACTTTTAACTTTTAATCTTTTTTTGGCTTACATTTCCTTCCCTTTTCTCTAATTTCACCCATTTTGTCTCGGTGTCCCCATTTTTTCATCATCTGTCTCACCGTCACTCTATTCACTCACCCATCGTTGTTGATGTCGGTGGCTGCCACTGAGTAGCCAAAGTAGGACCCCATCTGGAACGCATTACAAACAAGAACAAGTCAGCCTGTAATCACACCAAGGTGCATAGATCCCTTTCTTTTCTTTCATTTTCTTTCTCCATGTCCTTTTTCACATTAGTACACTCCACCACCCCCAGACGTTTACCATTTCAATCTTTCAATCCCACAATCCCCTGGGGTTTCTTCTTCTCCCTTTTCATGGAGCTCAGTGTTAGAGCTTCTGTAAGCTTGAGGAGAGGTAGGGGGTCTGGGGATCAGGGACTCAAACTCCTTTAAAACTCACTCCAAGAAAATTCTCTGGTTTACTTCAATGTATGATAAATTAGGGTCATGTTTCATCATCGGGTGACTCTCACTTCAAAGTGATTTGCAGTGTAGCTACACAGAAATGAATTTGAAAACCTTTGTAAAAAAAACAACTGATTATTGGGTATGTATTTCCTGTTTCGCACATGCTACAGCTCATATTTAAAAAAAAATGAAACTCAGGCTAAGGAAAGAATTCAAATTCACCATGATACCCTAGCACTGCTTTGCCATGTACATTCACACTGTTAGAATTATGACCTATTACCTTGTGAAGTGTGACTACATGTCATTACGTGTCCTTTTTTTGCCATGTTACTCATTTATATTTTCTTATTTATTTATTTACTTTGATTTTGATTTTAACACTATTTATTTACACACACATTTTTTACTATTAAAGGATTTCTGATTCTGATTCTGATTCTGAACACTCCCTGTAGTTTTGAACCACCGGCAATATTCATCTGAGGTGAGGTGATATCAGTATGCTAAGGAAAGTTGAACACAGATCATTTTTCACAATCATCAGCCATCACTGATCAGATTCCTTTGATTCTCGTATTTCCGATGTGACTTAATGTATAACGAAAGTTGTAGCAGTAGTAGTTGAACTGCAATAACTAATGTTGTTGGCCACTTGGGGCAGTGGAAACAAGGTGTGAACACAGCATCAACATATCATTCATTAGCTTTTATGCTGATATGTCACTTTTTAGCTCCGTAAAGCTGAGGGGAGCTTCAGATTCTGGTGATCTCTAAGAGTGACCCCTTTGCCACGCTGTCACATTGTCATTGGTTCTTGTTATTATAAAAATATAAAATATAGCTATCTGAATGACTCCAGGAATAAATCTTCCACTGTGTTTGGAGAACATTGGAGTTTATTTAAAGCTGCTTTTTTTATTTTACAAATACTAACATTAGTAATAAAGCAGCATCATGTAAGGTCAATGGCTCACATGTTCTCCTTATTCAGCAGTAGGCAGAGGTTTTCAGCAAAAAAAAGCTCTGATAACCCCACTCTACAGAATACTACCAGCCCAGCACCAAACAGAAGACAATTACACATGATGGTGTAGCTAGCTAGTAAAGCAAGTCACATATAACATTATCAGCTAAAGAGCCAGATGTCTCCATCTGGAGTTGGTGGCGATCAAAACAAAGCTCAAAGGAGAATTAATATTAGATTAACATTTGTCAGGTGGACAGAAACCGGACTTCAAGTGAATGCTAACGTTTCTGCACGTCTGCTGGATGTGTAAATCATTTTTTATAGTGTAGCATAGACTCTAAATAAAGATGGATGACATGACAGCTCCCCAAAAGTGAAGCCAAAACATCTTGATCGCCCCCTGGTGGCTGGCTGCACCATATCAGGTGTATCGGGTGAAAATATATCAATGTTGTGTTAGCTTGTTCCACTGTTCCTAAGTGGCCAAAAAATGTATTCATGCAGCTTTAAATGTACCCACTTTTGCTCTCTAACTATGCTAACAGAAATGTCTAACATTATGAAAGCAGTAAAAATTCCACATTCCTGAGTTAAAAACTGAGCAACAAATTTTGCAGTCCATGGTGCAACTTTGTCCATGTCCACTGTCTATTTTTCCGTATTTCAAATGACATTATGTATAATATATAATATATAATTTTAATATACCAGGAAATTGACCAGTGTCCAACATTTTTACTGAGAAACAATGTATAGATAAAATAAGTAAAATATAAAAAGTGTGCAATTTGGACAAAACATGGGTTGTTAATCTTAACAGACAAAATATTGTTTATTGGCATAACAAATGACAAAATCTTCATTCACTAAATCAATAGGGCCTCTTCCACAAAGACACTCTGCTGTGTTTTTCCAGCTGACTTTAACTGCACAGTCCAAGCACCCACAGAGAGCAAAGAGTCAACTAGCCAGGAGTTTACCTCAGATCACTCTCACTATGACTTAACAGTTTACTCAGTGCCCTCCACCCCGAGACTGACACCTCTGAGCAGTCACTGATGACCTTCCACACTGAAAACACACACACACACACACACACACACACACACACACACACACACACTGATAAATGCTTTTCCATGTGTGCATGGTCACATGCTCTTACATCTTGCAATATGTACACAATAAAGCCTTTTCCCATGCTGTAGATGGAATTTCCAACTTAAAGAAAATGTCAATTGAAAAAGTGTTTGGCCTCCATAATCGTTTCTCCTGTCCATACTGGCTGTAAAGTAAATTCTTCCTGAAGTGGTTTTAATGTAAATAATCCACATGACATGATTTGTATAAAAGTACATTCTAAAAGTTTAACCAAAGCTAATATGAATCTTCCACAGTCTGAGTTAGACAACCCAAGGCATTTTAGTACCAAATTCCCACTTTGTGTTACTCTCCATTTGCTGCAGCTCAGTAAGAAAGGATCGGTCCAACAGTTTTTATGTGCAATTTCAATTTTAAAACTTGAAATATCAGAAAAAGGTTTTTACACTTGACTGAGGTGGAAAAGTTTGTGTATCGATAAAAATATCTCATCTATGTGGACCAATGAGGAGACTAACCTTCCTGTAAGTACAACATTCCATCATGTTTTCTACATGGTTTTCCACTATTTGAGTTTTGACAGGAGCTCTTTTAATTACGTCAGCTCACTGTGTGATTTCATTGTGTCCTCTTTTTCTGCAATGGTTTAATGGCACCTGACTGGAGAATTAGCACCACCAACTGTTTATCTTCATGTGTCTAACACATTTCTGTAATTTCGGTTAAGATTTTCAGTGCCTTTGAGTAAAAACTTGCCTACTGTCTATAGAAGGACAAAGAGGGAATTTCATACTAAAAACACTGTAATTTGATAGATACCCATTTTATTTGACTGCCGGTCAAAAGCATTTTGTCCCCCAGCATTTACACTGAAATTGCTTTAGAGAGGGATCTTTTAGCGGCCAGTATGGACAGGAGGAACAATTACAACTGCCATTAACCCCTTCCATGTACATGTGTGCATGTCAGCATGGTTTTAAGATAAACTTAACAAAATATGAACATATCCTTTAGCCCTTAAATGCATGGGAGTGTTTCAGATATTCCTACACACCTTGGGTCTTTAGCGACTTATATAACACAGATGAAACCATATATTAAAATCATATTGCTTGTAACTTTTTCATTATTGTGTTGGTATTCATAATAACAGTGAGTTACAGTGACACACTTTAAATCTTAACCGTGGCCCTTTATTTAACAGTTTTATGTATGAATGGATGTATGGAATATTAAAAAAGTAAATAATTATGAAATAATCACATTAATGAATTGTGGACACTACACCAATGAAACAATCATTTGTGAAATCATTTAAGAACACTTTCAAACTTAACTCATGATTATAAAATTGTATTTCATCCTTTAAGGAAAAGCCGAATAGATGATGGATGGATGGACATTTTTTGCCATCCAATAATCTATGTCTGAAATGCATTTTAGAAGGTTGTCAGTTGGTCTAAGGCCATTGGGAGAAAGAGAGATATGTGTATGAATGATAGGATATGTTATGATTCTTAATTATATTACTAAGTCGGATCATGTATAGATTAAAAAGGATTGACTGTTGTGGGACTCGAAAGAGAATATGGAACTCTACGCATTCTAAAACCTGGTTGGTACATATAAATTATTTTTTATCGCTTCCAAATTTGAACAACTGTTTGTATACAACATTTTCAAGGGTTTGACCTAAAAAAGAATAGTTTGACAGTGGCCTATAGTTACTTATTACAGACGTTATTCTGGAGTAGAGGGGGAATGGTCAAAGATTCGAGAGAGGTTGGTGGAGTCCCAGATAGTAAACATAAGTTTGTGATGTTAACCTGGTCTTCCAGAACGCAATGAAAAACAAATGTAAACAGTTTGGAGGGAAAATCAACACTACTGAGAAGTAGTGGCAACTAAGAGGCTAGCGGTGAGAAATAAGAAGCTGACTATTCATTCGACCAAAGTGATTACTCGCGTCTAACCTAACAACCCACTGGATCAGCTCCTGTCACTGGCTTTTGAGGCTGATTACTGGCATGCTGAGGCTAGCTAGACTGATTTGGCTGGTCACTTTCTTCTTTTGTACTTTACTGGCAGATTGGAGAGATATGTGGTGCATTACAGCCACCAACTGTAGACAAAATAGGATTTATCTTTATCCTTTCAATTAAATTTTTTGTTACCAATAAAAGTTTCCAACATTCCTTTGATCACAATTTATGCATTGCTGCTTAGAACGTGTGAACAAAAATATATTGACTTCAAAATATGTTGAATTGTAGGCTACTCTATAATTTACACCATGCAACGTTCACGATGTTATGTTTAATAGTTAATAAAGACCATTAGCCATTACATTTAAACCAACCATCACAGTAATCACACATTACATTTAATTCTATTACAGTTAGTTTACCCAGTTAAACCCAGGGATTTTATGTATTTGTAAATATGACTAAGATACATTGTAAATAGGCCAGAATTATGCACGTTTTACAGGATGGATAGGTATGAATTTTCATCAATTTACAATGTATCTTAGTCATATTTGCAGTGTATAAAATCCTGAACCCTTTTTTCGTTCATCAAGCCCACATTAATGTTAACAGATTCCAGTTTAGTAGCTACTGTTAGCATAGCTTAATCTACATATTAACAAATTACAAAATAGCATTTCTAAACAAAAACAACTATCAACACCAACAGCCACACTATCAGACCCTAATCAGGGTGCTGTCACTTGTCATATCTTAAAACAGTTCACGCAGCCTAACTGATCAGTCCCTGAATCAATGTAACCTTACTAAATATGGTGCAGTTCTACACAGACCTTACAACTACATTTGCAGGAGTGCACTACTAAAAAGATGTGAAGTGCTTTGTGACTTTTTTTTTTTTTTTTTATAGGCAAATTTAAAGAATCTAGATGAATCCTTTTTGTATTTTGTCTATGTCAGTTTCAGGGATATTTGGCTTCATTTTTGTACAACTTGGGGAAATGGAGACGCATCTTTACATACATGATCCCAATAAGATATGTCTCCTCTTTCCTCATTGCCTGGCTAGAATTGCTTGAACAATTACTCTTCCTCCTTATCTTTTTATTTTCAAATCCTCTCGTGTCTCCAATGTCATACTCTGATTCCTGCTTCCATTCCATTTTCCCATTCCTCGTCTCCATAGAAGAGCTCCTAAGCTCTGTCTACCCTCTAGATGTCCATTTATCGTTAAGAGTAACATCCTTTTTGTTTTATCCAGAAAAAGGAGTCTCGCTTGAGGAAAAGTCTGAAATCTCACGAGAGGTGAGTTGTTGCAGGAAGATGATGTCACTGGTTAAACAAAAAGGTCTATCTCTCTAGGGATCATTTCCATAATGTTGTCAGACACTTAGAATAACAATCTGTTCCTGTCAGTGGCAAAAACAAGATGCATCAGATGTAGATGCCCACAAGGATTAAGTCGCAGCCATTGCAGCCAGTTCGTGGATCAACTGGACCAGTTGATGGCCAGTGACCAACATTTGGGGATTCCATACACAGGAAGTTAATTTGCTGGTCAGTACACATTTCACACCTTGAAATGCACAGCAGATGAGTAATTTGTTTGTCCATAAGAACATTTCTAAAAAATAAACCTTCGTGCTAAACTGAGTTAGGGACATTTTGTTTAAAAAAAAATTTAATCTGGGGGTTGTATTTTAAGCAGCATGACTAAAAGCTCAGCTAGCAACTCTTCAGTAATTCTCATTTCAAAAGCACATGCTGAATCAATACAGTAACAACAAGAACACCATCCTTTTCTGCTGTTTCTGGGTTTGATTTAAAGCTTTTAGAAACCATGAGCTATGCATACTGTAAGCTAGACCACTGACACTGGTCTGGGCCTCCTCTCCCAGGGGCACATTCCTTCAACACTTTAACACTCCTTTACTCATGCCACTTGTTATCCACATGAAAATAGGGGCATGGCTAGTACAGAAAATCTTAAGTCAGATGTGCACATACCTGCTCCCCTGTCAAGTTGAGCAGAACCTTCAGATCCCTTCCATTTAATATAGACACCTATATTGAGAAGGACAAAAGTCATTATTAATTCTAAATTGTGGTTCATAATCCCAAAATGCATGATATTGGATTATTCTACTAGTGTATTCAGCTTTATTCTTTAGTGCTGCAGGTCTGAGTAGACTGCATGTATATACATTTATGTTTTGTAGACGATTTGCACTGTAAAATGGTGGAGACTCCTTACTACACCATACAGCATGAGTCCTTTTGGAACTCCTGTGATGAAATCTGCAACGAGGAAAGCAAGGGGCAAAAGGTTAGGAGGGGTCATTTCAAGACAAGACTGATAACTAAGAAGTCAAATGTTGGATAAAGCTGGTGACAACAAAACCACACTTATGAGATTTTGGGATATTCGGGCCTCTAAATGTTCTTGATTCCTGAATGACTTAATAATCCCTTTCCGTCACAACACAATCGTGTGTTCTGAAACTGAGCAGTTAAATATTAGACAGAGCTTAGAGTAAGAGTCATCAAACCCTGTACTCAGCCATACACTTTGGCTCTCTGTGCTGTAAATATGACCCTCACCTTCCTCATCATCCCCACTAAACTCGCCACCAGCCACAGAGTAACCTGCAGGACAAATAAAGAGGAAAGATGAGGTTACAAGTGATGGATACAATGAAAAGGTTTTAAGATTCTGAATACATCAATTATATTGCAAGTTACCTGCATCTGTTACAGTTTGGATTGGTTTATAAAGATAATTATTAGAAGTAATAACATCTAGCACTAGGGTATTTTTGTTGTAGTATTGGTGCTTACCAGTAAAATAACAAGCCTTCACAGATTGGCAGTAAGCAAATGCTTAAATGCGTCAACTGACTTTGTTAAAAGAGCACTCCACCGGTTTAGCATTGCACTTCTAGAAATTTGTCATATTCAAAGAAAAAATTTAAAATCAGTGCTGCGTATATATCTTCTTTTTAATTCCATCGTTCTTCCTTCTTGTCAAAGCTGTCCACCTTAATTACCCACAATGTAATTCAACCACCAACAGTTTGGTCATAGATTCAGGTGTGTTATGCTAGTAGCTACCAATGTAGCCTCGAGCAGCTAGCCTCAACAGAGATGGGCAGTGGGTTACAGAGGTCTGGTAAGCATACTTCTTTCTAATGCCACACCCCTAGATTTTTTCCATTTTTAAACTTGTAGTCTTCAGACTCAACCGAAGCCAACTCAAGTTGAAACACTTTGAGTCGGCTGCAGTCTTGCAGATTTTGTGCAGCTCCCTCTGGAGCCGCAACATGTTTCATACAACAGTTTTGACTTATGCAGTACTCCTCAAAACTTGATGTGTAAAATCAGTTCCCCTTTAAGACACTTTAGACCCGCCATACAGAAAGATGACAATTTAAAAATGGCAAAGTTACAGAATGTACTTTAGTCATCCAAGAAAACTTTAGTGGTTGTGTAAAACCTTTCATGGCTCTAGAGGTAGTCACACAAAACCTGAAAATTGTATCTGGCTGTGGGTGTATTGTAGCACCCTCAGCAACCCTACAGTACCTGTCTACAGTGTGGCCCCTAAACCTCTGCGATCGGCCCCCCAGATGCTAAAAAGTTAATTAGGCCCCACAGTATGATGGTAGCGCTAGAGAAAGGGTCATGAAGTTGTAATAGTCATGAGTTTATTTCCCTTGGGAGCATGAGCTCAGTATATTCAATGGCAATCTGCCTATTAGATTATGACATGTCATAAGAGTGTGTGTACGCTGATATTTTTAGCCTGATAGTGAAACAAGAGGAAAGTTGAAGAGACTGAACGTTGTCAGCAAATGTATTGCAATCCATACTTTTCAGTTTTCTGTGTACAAAGTTGATGACTTGATATGAGGGTGGCGCAAGTAAAAAACTCATGACGTGTCCAAACTGGAAAGAATTTTTCCTCTGGGAAATATGAATGTGATGAGAGAATCTTGGCAAATCTTCCTATTAGATTTTTTTTATTTCTTGCACTAAAGATGAGCTTTTGGCCTGAAGATGGTGAGGTCCCCAAAAACATACTAATTATCTGGAAAACATAGATATCCATACCAAATTGAATAAAAACCCAATCATTAGTTTTCAAGGTGTTTATTTTTTCCTTAACAGGAACTTATCAAAGTCCTCCAGGAATTTCCAAATCAACTTTCATAAAATTCTGCTACTCTAAGACAGACATGGGTCATGAGGTGTTGCTGCTGGCAGGGGTAAAAATGTACAGCAGCAATAAACATATGTGTTGCAGTCCGATGACAGAGGCACCAGTGGTAGTATAAGTAGTAGTACTGAATTAATATCAGTACTATTGGGTTAGTGAATAGTATTAGTTGTACAGTTGTACACAGTATTAATAATACATTTAATTTTAATGATTCAATTTGACAATTTGACTGTACTTCCTCACCCAGGTAACTGTCATCATAGCTCCCCTGCAGCTGTCGCGTCTCAATCTGCCCAGCGACTGACAGCAGAAAGTACGAGGGGTAGTAGGCCTTAACAATCGCCTCTGTGGTGGCTGAGATCAGCTGACCTATAGGATGGATGGGTAATAAAGGACTGGAGGTCAAAATAAGGCTCCTGAGTTGTTCCACTGTAGTTTGTTCACTGACAAAGAGGTTTTTCTGACTCGTTAAAAGGAAAATCTATTGGAAGATATCTCCTAAAAATCCATGCTGTTCCACATACTTGTGAGCTTACCTTGCCAGTAAAAGCTGCCTGGTCCTCCAAGCACAATCTTCCCATCCTGTAACACACAACAGTAGCCAGAGCTGAGGAGTCTGTGCGTCACCAGCACAAATCTGATGTACACAGTGAAATCTCCACTGCATACATCAGCCAAAATATGGAAACGGTGACTGTGATTATGTAGAAACCAGCAAAAACTCCAACAAATATTTCTCTTACCTTGGTGAAGTCTGCACTAAATCCCCCCTGACAATAGCCCTGTCCAGCAGGTCCATGTCTTTCTGCAATGAACAGCACCAAACATGAGAAACACTAATAGATTTTCTGTTTCATGAAAATGAAAACATAAAACATTCTGTTCTGCTGAAGGCAGCATTCTCCAGTGTCATTTTTGACACATTTCAATTGTTCACTGACCCAAAACGGAATTCCAGATCAGCATAACAGCATGAGCAAATGTGCTGTCACAGCCATTTCTTTGGTGGTTTCCAATAAAAAAGGTTTTTGAATGAGTTATAATTTAATTTAGGTTTAGTGTTGATTAATAGGCAGTCAAAGAGTCAAAGAGTACTTTAATTGCCTCCATGAAGTGTGTGCGTCTCCAACACCGACATGTACCTGTCTCTTTCACCTTGCAGTATTTTTGCCTCATGTCTTTACCTCCCCCTCCTACAACTCTGGGGAGGCATGCCTCACAGTGTAAAACCTCTGGTCTAGAAGAACAGTGGAACTGTGGATTGTGCTACAGGAGTTGTAGAGCACAACTCTATAGAGATAACCTTTTTTTAGCTTATTCATGAAACATGATTACAAATGAATGCTAATGTCACTCTGTGTCTTATGGATTAAGGTAAATTTGCTAACATGTCGGCCAAAGCTCTCCTGGAAATCGACTATTATTGTAGTACCTCACCTGTTCGGCAGGGGGCATACTCCACAAATGTTTTGAGGCTGTCTACAGAGAGGTAACAGGTTCCCGTAACATCTGCAAATGGCGTGTCATGTTCAGTTCTCCAGTAATACCTAGGAGCACAAGCCTGGAAAACACACATAGAGACAGCTCAATGAGAAAAGAACATGACCACATTTTCTTGCTGAGAAGTATGAAATTGACACTTTTCTGAACTCGTCTCTCAAACATCAATTGTACAATCATAGCTTAACAACTGTAACTAAACACAGACTATCTGTTAAGCCTTAAGAGTCTTCTCAACATGCTGAAGTTGTTAGATGGGGACCAGTAAGAACGATACTTGGTATCATTTAGGTTTTAGATGGTGGGGTCAAAGCCAAAAACACAACATCAAGTGCAATGGATGAAACATTGTCTGCTCTGAAGTACCTACTTGCATGGCCAAGGGGCAACATTACATTAGTCAACTAGATTTTGTGGGATAACAGGTTGTTAGAAATCGCTCTGCTCAAAAATGGAATACCCATTCCATTGGGGAGCGCATCTTAAATGTTTACTACACAATAGCTAACTTTTAAGCAGCATCTGTGTGCTGCTCTGTATTTAATTTGCAGAAATGTATGTAATTTCCCATATTCATAGGTTAGTGCTCAATCTGTAACCCTTTAACCTTGTTAAGTTAAAAGTACTTTTACATTTTTAAAGAACTGAGGCAGTCAGTTTTGTTCTGCCACCTGGCCTGGGCAGTACATCAAACTACCCCACATGGAGTCCCAAATTAATTGAGAACTTACTGTAAAAGTCAATTGTTTGATGTCAACAATAGATGAATTAAACAAATTGTTTGCATAGCATGTAATCACACAGCATAATGTAGGTAAATGATCCAAACCATCCCCCAAATTCTTACCAGGATGCTTTTACCATGGGAACGCACAGTAGCTCCAAACCACTGATGGGACTTGAACTCAACCTGAGTGTTCACATTATTTATATTAAAATATCGATCACCTAGAAGAACAAAAAAAACATATTAGAGAATATTTCGAGAGTTGGACGCAGCTCTTCTATGATAGAATAACAAATAGTTGCTACAATTTCCTCAGAAAGGGGAACTTGGAAGGCACCTCAGTGATGTCAGCAGTTGCTATTTTAACTAAGTCAAAGCTCCCCCTGTCATCAGTGCTTGATTTTTTGCTGCCAGGGCTTCATATTAGAGCGTTCTCCATAAGTTCTTGGCTTTTTACATGGATATTTTATGGCCTTGTTCCCGGGGACTTAATCTATCCTCCATGCTATGGCAGACATCAAACAGCTCAAAGGGACTTTGTTGTTACTGTAACCCAAACGGTTGTACTACATCGACAGGAGCACGAAAACAAGGAACAGTAATGAGGGAGGGGGCGGTAAAGTGCTAGAGGTGTGTGTGATGATGATTTTTATTTCAACAACAAAAATAAGACAGTAATTGTAATATCTTACTATTCCTGGTCTACAAAACTATGAAACACTGTGAAAACAAATTCCTGACTTGAAAAACCAATTCATCCAGGTACTAAATACTTTTGTAATGTCGGGATGTATAAAACATACTTAAATGTGCCTGTAACTATGTTGTGTTAGTTTTTATTTTATTTTTTTAAATTTTTTTATACATGTGCCTATTGTCTCTAGCAGAATAGTGACATTAAACTCTCCTGGCTGCAGCTCAGTGTGCCTGTTAGGTTATAGTAGTCTGGGCTATATCCTGAAACACACCATGAATCCTGAGGCCTATAATGGGAAATGCAAGACTACTGAGTGTAAAGTGTGAGCTTGTGTGTGTAGATATATTTATATGTGTGTGTGTGTGTGTGTTTGAACATGAGTGGTTTTGCAAGTTTATTTCTACAAGGCGGTCTGCAGAGACAGTTTATAAACAGTTTGTAGGTGTGTATTTATGTACGCAGAGTTTGCAATGTCGCAGCTCTAAGTCTATGTAAAGCAGCATCCGATATCAGCATGTCAGAGCATACGATAAGTTAGACCCTGTGATCCTCAAACGGTAGTCCTTATCGCTTCCTGCATTTCTGATGGAGGTGATTATTTTTCTGGCAGAGCTCGGGGCAGCCCGGGTCCTCTGGGTCTTTGTCCGCGTAATGACTCTGCTCTAATTAAACTACACTCACAACACTGGGCCTGCAGGAAATCAAAGCTCTGTGAAAACACTGCAAACACAGCACATGTCCCAATATGGCTTATAAGCTTCTCTCAGTTACTTTTATGTCTGGTGAGAGACAGCTGAGAGTTTACTCTGCACTCCTGTCTCCACTGTCCAACAGTGCCGTTGGGAAAAAGTGACATTTTTATTTCCTGGAACAATGTAAGTTACAGACTACTGCTGTGATTATGATGTAGGGAAAATTCTCCCCCTTGGATTGTGAATAATGAGCCAGATTTTTTACAGATCACATTTTTATCTGTTACCCTACCTTGCTTGTCAAAGTTGATAATGGTGCAGTTAGCGTGGCTCCAGGGGCACAAGTACACAGCTCCTCCTTCAGTGATGTTGGGTTGGCTGGTGTTTGCTTTCGGAGCGCCGATCAAAATACTGATACTAGACAGCAGAAAAGAAAACATTGTGGTGAAGAACTGAATCCAGGAAAAGTTCAAGATTACACCAAGAAAGAATTGTTTTCATCCAAAACTAAGCATTTAGCCTAAAAAGGTTTGGTCAAATCCAATTAAATGCTTATGAATCTGGTTATCTGCTTATGAATTTTAAGGGTAATAAGGGTCTGAAAGGGAAATCTGGAGCCAGTGATTGGTTGTATT
Organism: Nannoperca australis; assembly: GCA_036023655.1. Taxonomy (NCBI): domain Eukaryota; kingdom Metazoa; phylum Chordata; class Actinopteri; order Centrarchiformes; family Percichthyidae; genus Nannoperca; species Nannoperca australis. The sequence continues at coordinate 19,688 of JAVQJD010043709.1, forward strand.
CTTGATTCCTACAAATGTTTTCTACATATGCTTAGGAATTTTCAAAAACATACCATTCATTCACTTTCCTGCCAATGAGTTAGATGAGAATATTGTAAATGTAAAAATAAATGTAGTAAATGTAAATGTATCAATTTTGTCATCTAACTCTTAGAAAGAAAGCAAATTAGTCTATTTCCCAAAATGACGAATTATTGCTTTAATCAGAACTAAAATCATGACTGTGAGGAAACCAAACTATGTTAGTTTGTAGAGAAAGCAAGCTACGAAAACAATTGGGAATAAACAATTAGTACCAGCATAAAGAAGTCTCCCTTATCATCTTGTGCTCCTGTTTATGGGGGCTTATAGGGTATAGTGCAACTGTTTTCTATATTAAAAGAACATTTAACAGTTTGCAGCTATTATCACTGATGTGGATATATCACGGATGTATTTCTGCATATTATGTTTTTCATAGCGTTTTTCCTGTATGTCCAGCATTGCTGCTCCACTATGTTCACCAGCTAGTTGCTAGTTTTAAGGAAGGTTGTGTACAGTGGATTTGTCAGAACCTTTTTGCTGAAAACAACTTGCCGCTGCTGCTGGAAACAATGCTGACAAGAGCTATGAGAGGAAACTAAAACAGTAAAGCTACGGGCCATAAAAAAACAAAACAATGAGCTGAAAGTTTTTCAAAAATGTGTATGTCATAACTAATATTGCCCTGCTAACTATCTGTAAGTTAGCTAGGAAGGTGGTTTTAAGCATTTTACCCTAATCCCCATAAGGTGTCAAAAGATTAAATCAAATTAAACAAAGAGTGGGAGACAAAACAAGAGGATATTTCTGCTTATTTTCAATAGATGACTGTCTGTCTGGAAATTAATGAAGAACATGAGAACATGATCAAGAACAAAAACATACAAAGGAGAGAGACAGCTAAACATTATCTTTGCATTTGTTCACATGGATGTATGTTTGAATATCATGCACACACTCCCACAATACAAATATACATGTGCAAGTGTGCATGTATATGTGAGCATGTAATACAAATAAGATGCACTTTTTTTCAGAAAGTTTTCATACTTTGTTTTGTTTATTTTTTCTTTCTCTAATACCTAATTTTCTTTAATATACTAAATACTTGTACCCTTTCATGCCACTAAAAGTATTTGAATATAACAAGTGCTCACGACATACAGTAATATTACATGTGACAAGGGTTCATTACTTAATTTTAAGGGGCAAAACCCCAAAAGATTGGGAAACACTAAGGTATAATGATATGCTCTTCCATTGCATTCAGACCATCAGACACTTTGTATCCCAGCTAACCCTGTTCAGGTTTCTCCAGATTTTATCTGCGTTGTTATAATAAACAGGATATGATGATTATATGAGCCAGATACGCAACCCAAATATCTGCTTTGTTTGGTTAACATGTAAATACACTCACATATACCCAGAATAATCTTACACTATACTCAATTAGTGTGTTTTCTTTCCTGTGGTCTCAATCACAACATCATGACTGAACCTCTAAGACTTAGAAAGCAATAGGCATGAATAACAACAATAACTAAAAACCAAACACAGCACTGACAGTGACTGGCTGTGCGGTAAAGCAACATTAGCCCTTTGTTTTCCTTTAATGCAAAGTTCACGGAAACATTGGTAAACATAAAGTTCACTGACATCAAGTCACAGGGTTTCAATAGCCATGTTCATTTACATACTACAGAGTAATTATATGCAGGTTGTGCGTATGTAGTGTGTTTACAATGGGACACTGACTAAATTTCTAAACTCAAAACAGACTAAGAGTCTATAGTCAATTATGCTAATGGTCTATGATGCTGTATTTAAGCACAGCTAAATGGTCGTATGACTAGCATGTTGATGTTTAACAGGTATAATGTTTACCATCTTTGTTCAGCATATTAGCATGCTAGCATCACATAGGCCTACAGGTGGGAATGTCATTAATTTGGCAGGTATTGGATCATACACCAAAGTATTGGGCAAACAGAAACTTTTACCTGATGGTGGTTGATAGTTTGAAGATCAAAGTTTTTTAACTTCACCATCTGGGGACCATGAATGTCTGTATCAAGATTCACAGCAGATTCACAAATATTTCAGTAAAAAACTAAAATGTCGACCTCATGGTGGCGCTGGAGGAAAAGTCAGGGGAGCACCAAAGTCAGTAGGATTTAACTTGAGGGAGACATGAATGTCTGTACCAGATTTTATTCAGTAATTCATCCAATTGTTGTCAGAATATTTCTGTCTTGACTACAGTGGTGGACCAACCGACAGACATTGCCATCCCTAGAGCCACGACATTAGCATGGATGAAAGTGTATATGCGTACTAGAAAACATTTATTGTTGATACACAATACAATGCATAAATGAAAAATCTCCAAACAATTTAAATAAAGTGGTTTTAGTGATGAACCATGATTAATGTTGGCTATCATACTGTACACAATTAGTATGTAGTATGAAATTGGGACACAGCTTAAGAATTTTAGCTCAACATTTAAAGGGATAATTTAGTGTCTAATCAGTGTTAACGGTAAATGTAGACAGTTTAAGCAATAATTCAATTCAATTCACTTCAGATGTATTTATATAGTCCAATATAATGACAACGTTATCTCATGGCACTTTTCATATAGAGCAGGTCTAGACCGACTCTTTACATTTATAAAGACCCAACAGTCTCACCATGAGCAAGCACTAGATGACAGTGTCAAGGAAAAACTCCCCTTTAACAGGAAGAAACCTCAAGCAGAATAGGCACTATGTGGGTGATCATCTGCCTCAACTGATTGGGTTGAGAGAGGGGGGGAGGGAGTGAGATTTAAAATAAAATTCCTCAGTGTGTGCTATATTGGACAGGTAAGCGGAGTTCTTTTGTTGTAGAATCTGTAGTTCTTCCAGCACCTGCATCATCATACTGATGTAGTTGGACACACAGAAGAACTACAAGCGTGGATTTTTAGTCTCAGCCTCTGGGTAGCCAGAGTTACTGCCTTTGCTCAAATTGCCCTCCGATGCCAACAGGAACTGAATCATTCTGCTGCACTAAATTTCACTGTGGGCAGTTTTTGGATGGATGCTGTCACCGATGCTGATCCAGGGAGCCTGCTTGAGCGCAATGCATCCTTGTACATGTAGGCACTGCCGGCACGGCTCCGTGAGCAGGAGAACTCAGCTTTCTTGGTCACACGCACTGAGGAATGTGTTGATTCAGTTGACTACATTTACCATCAATACTGATTAGATACATACAACATAAAACATGGCAAAATGTACCTTTAAGGTGGAATTTCAAATTTCCCTCCATCCACTTTTGGAAGTTAAAGAAAGCATAGCACTGACAATTATTCTAAAAATAAACATTTCTCTTTTTTGCAAAACTCACTCAGTCCCTGATTACCAGCCCAGCTGATGTGCTGAAATATTCCAAACCTCACTCATTTCCCACTTTTGATTGTCTCAAGGTTGGTCAAAGTGAACCGGCTCTACCAACACACTCGATGCCTTCCTCCTAAAGTAGAGTAACTGACTTAAACTGGACATGTGTGCTGTGAAAATAGAGATGGCATGATGAGCAACTCTTAACAAGGCTCCCTACAGCAAAACAGTCTAGTAATTGTCACAATGCATGACAACGTGCTGAAACAATCCCATCAGCAGAAAGAAAACATCTCCCTCATTCAGGAAAGAATCTTTATCCTGTTGTGTTGTTTTTCCACCGCAGAACATGAACTGCTAGATTTACATGTAGATATTCAACAGTAATTGTGAGTTGTCTAAATACATATACAAAATGTGGTATTGTTTAGTATTAGCAAAACTATTGCAGGCAAAAGGGGACTTAGTCTGTACAATCTGGTCTAAATCCAAGTCATTACTCAACATGTCCTCTAACTGCAAGAAGCTAAGTTAAGCAAACTGAGGGAATCTTAATTCATTTCTAACAGGAAAATATCTAAATTCATTAAAACAACATCCCTTTCACTCTGTGAGCCCTTGAGGATGTTAGTGAGGGAAAACGGAGACGCAGGAAGCTGTTGAGGTCTAACTGGGATTTATATCTGCGCTGTTTAACCTCTTACACGTGCAGCTACAAGCTGCTCTCCAGCAGGTTATCATGAAGCAGATAGAAAAGTGAAACAGCTGATGTGCACTTGATTTCTGTCATCATCTATTAAAGGCTTTTAGGTGATGTAACACATCCTACAGAGGTCTTCTACACTTGAGCAACATAGCTGATGTTTCAATCATCAATTGTGTAAACTGGCCTTTCTAAGCTTGACTTAAGCTGACTGATGGCATCGCCTGTGATTAAGCTTAGGCTGGTTTTAGAAGGTAAGGCACATCAGCTGATTCAACAGCCAATCAGCTCATAGCAAAATCAGCAAAGTCAGTCATGTCAATTACAGACTGTCAGATGGTTTAGTTGGAGAGTATGACTGCTGCTATAGGCTACTCTGCATGACTGTACTCCAGCATCCTTGATCTATTTACCACACTGACAATAGATATTCCTGTATCTTATATACATAAAGTCTTAGTGTGAAAGACTTGGTTATTAATATGTTGTTTTTAGTTTTCCAACCTGCTAAAAAGCAACTTTTTCTGCATTTTCCTGTTTCTCTTTTATGGGAAAGCCTGATTCTTTCCCCCAACAGGCGGTGCACCTTGGCACGTGGTGATTGATGAGGCATTGCTGGTCTGACATATTCAGAAGATTAGCATATTTAAAGTAAATAAAAAATCGATATATATATATATATAAAAGCACATTTCTTACAATGCTGAAGGTTAACCCCGTCCTCTCTGAACCACACACACACAGACTTGTATGTCTGTTTCCAATCATACTTGGGCTGGAATCCAGTGTGTGTGTGTGTGTG
>JAVQJD010043715.1:0-29571 GCA_036023655.1 Nannoperca australis
GGCAGTAGTAGAGAGCGGAGGAGTAGTGATTACGTAGGGTATTTGTACGGAAATGGCGTAGTGACGTGGATGACGTAATGTGGGTGTGTTCCTGCTCCCGAAATCCGCTAAATAGCAACAACAAATGCAGCTTTGACAAGCTAGTGGTGCCCTGGTCTTCCTGGTTTGAAGCTATTTCCATACATAGGTGGTATATAGGTTGCTGGACAAACTATTACTAATTTGTATTATTCATGCAGGTGGAGAACATTAAAGTGAACCTATTTTTACCCTAAAAATAGGTTCTGAAATGACTGATTAAATACTAACCAAACATTTGTAAAGAAGTGTACTATTTTAGGAAAGGAAACTTAAATGAAAAATATCTCAGTGGTAGATTTTGAAAGTAATGTTGTAATTAAAGGATATTTTTGCAAATTATACTAGCATCACAACTGTATTTATTTTAACCATTAACCTGTAATTTCTTCCTTCTATGTTCCTTCCCTGCTGCCTTTTCCAGTCCTATTCCTTTAACCTCATTAATAATATTCATTTACTGTTTAATCACATCTCTGCCTCTGAGGGAACACATCTGTGTGCCTTGTCTAGTAGTGAACTTACAGTTATTGGTACTGGGTATTACCGAATTCCCAACGGTACATCTTTCCTGGTAGAACTTCCACAGGCGGCGTAGTTGAGTGTTATTTCATTTTACCTTCAGTCTCCCATGATATCCAAACTGTATTTACATTGATTCTTAAGGATGTCTAACTGCATACAGTATGTTGGTTTAGTTAAAGTAAAAAATATTCCAAGGAATAAAGTGGCCTTTAAAGCTCAACCTTAACATGACAGGAGTTTCAACAAAAAAAATAAAAAATCCCTTCATATGGTATTGTCAGAAAGTGATAGTCTGACCAGTGTAGGAGCTTGGTTACAAGTTCAGTCCTGAGATTTCGATCAATAGGAGAGAACAGTGAGGCCGAGCCCAATTAAATGCATGGGGCTATTATATGAGAACTGATTGCATCGGCAGCACAACCCAACACCCGGCAAAGAGAGCAGTGATCAATAGACAACCTATCAAAATGAACAGGCTTAAGATTGCAGATTTAGAGGCAGGAGTAACAAGACTGAAACCCTTTAACTACCTTTAAGTTGTACCTCTTGTACTGTCTAAAGGAAATATATAATTTGTCAATATTCAAACATGTCAGCTCCACAATGATTTTATTCATTCTTATTTTATATAAGTAATGTGCATATGTACTACCTATAGCATGAATGACAGCCCAACCTAATACTTCATGTACATATGTGTCTAAGTTTAAGTGTTACTTAAAATGCCTTGCTAATGAGTGAGCAGCTACATAACACCTGTATCAACAGGCACATTTCCTGTCATCTCAGTGCTTGATTTACTGTTTAATAAAAAGGACTAGAGCTATTTTAAACATTTTGACAACAGGCATTTTCAATTTAGCCGTTTGTATTAATGCAATTTCTTGCACTGCTGGATTTGTCCTTGGTTGTGACCCTTTGGCCTACTGTTCCTAGCTGATTGATATTCCTCCCTGCAATGTTTTAGCTTTTTTGAACTGCTTTGACAAGATATTCAGGCAAATGGGAGTGATGTTTTGCTTGGATGACATAATGAGGAACAACACGGTGGAGGAGCTGCTGGGTGCTGCTCTCCTCATTAATAGCTCGAATGTAGGAGCAAACGCAGCCTCATCAAAATGTTTTCTTGTGCATGTAATTATTAAGCAATAGAAAGTATGCAGCTAATTGCATACCTTTAACAAACTGTTTGCCAATTCAACCAGTCTAATTGCTTTAAAGTCGATGGAAGGCAGGTCTTTGAAAGCCTTGTAAATAGATAATGTGTAGCTGTACAGTGTGCATAATAAACAGCATTTACATTTACATATGTCTGTTCACATATTTCTCTCTAAACACTGCATATAAAAATTGGGCATGAAGAAATGCACAGACACACTCTGACATAATATATTACATCTGCTCCTGTGGTGTTGCCTGTGACACCCTCCACCTCTGATCCTGAGCCCTCCTCGCCGGCTGCCACTCACCTGGTTTCTGTCTCTCCATGTGTGAGTGACTGAGTGAATGGAGACAGGTGTGCTGGAGTCAGAGCGGAGTTCTACCACCTACAACCAGTTCCATAATCAAGAGTTCTATTTAAAGTCTGCTCAGCAACTTCCACGCTGCCAGATTGTAGCCACTACCAGTTAGTCCATGTTCCAGCCCTTTGACAGTGTATCCTGTGTTGCTTGTTCGGCTCTGCCTAACACATTTTTCTCTGCCTTTCAGTTCCGTCTGCTCCAGCTCCAGCTCCAGCCTCCTGCTTCCTGCCTCCTGCCTCCTGCCTCCTGCCCCCTGCCCCCTGGCACTCGCCTCACCAGTTCTCCTTTCATACCCTGGACTTCTGTGTTACCCTGCCTCCAGGCTCGGTCTTTACGCCTTAAGGCTCTTGTTTCCTGCTGCCTGTTAAGTTCCCTGTGCTGATTAAATGAAACACCCTTTAATCACCTTTTTGCCCCATCGTCTCTGTGACTGCTCTTTCGCATCGTAATAACTCCAGGTCTTACCAAAAATGACTGTTTATTAAGGTTTGCATTTTAATGTTGCAATGTAGACCCAGAATTACAAAGTTAGGACTGAAAACTCATCTGATTGTCTGTCTGGTAGATGTGGATCAACTTTTAGTAAGCCGACAGAATAACTGGACACCTGTGACAGGTGTTCATTAGCCATTCTAAATTAATGCACCAGCATTCAATTGCACCAATGAGGCTTAGCAATATAGCTTGGTGATTGTGTTATTTCTGTAACAGATCAAATAAAACAGCTTCTCAATGAAAACCGTGTACATTTAATATAAAATGTTTTTGATATTTTTAACAATATGGACATGGATGGTTGACGTGATTTTGTATTAAATTCTAAATGTATTCACCAATTTGTTGCATTAATGCCTACAATTGACATATGATGTTGACATGACATGAAAGTTAGTGTATGTAAAAATGAAAATGGGGTGAATTTCTTTAGTCACTCACTGTATTATAATTCTTAATTTTATTTTGCATCCAGGATTTGTCTATCCTGTGGAAAATCATAACACAATTTTGTATTATTCTTAACTGTACTCAAAGTAAGACATAAATCTATATTTTAAAATCTGACAAACTCTGTTATAAATCTAACAAAATGTTTGTGACTCTTGCTGACAGTATTTGCCAAGTGTTCCATTGAGTTTTTATGATTTATCACTTACAAAGCCTTTTGTTCCAAATTTTAACATCACATCTAATGATCTAGTGTCACGCCATAGGATGAATCACACCACACCATAGTCAATGCAAAAACTTGCCTTTTTACGCATTTAACATTTAAACAAAAACAGTTTTTAAAAAATCACACAAAAGTGTGAACATTGTGTAGCACTTGATATCGGATACAGGACTAATGAGGAACCAGTAGCACTTATATAGTATTGCCCGGTAAGTATTGTTTACAGTGAGGTTATTGCTGAGGATTGGTATCCTCACCATATATCCTCATAATATATCCCACACACAGTGTGTCATGCATTTTTCCTGTTCATCACTTGTCTCAAGGTTGGTTCATGTGATGTGGCATCTGACTGGGCTTGAGGCTCTCCAGTGGGAGAGCTGCTGTGGCTTGAATGGGCACAGCAGAAGAGACACGGTCATTCTGCAAGTGCAGATCTCTGGGTACTGGCAGGACCTGCTTAGAGCTTTGTAAAATATTTTCCCTGGAGCAACAGACAAAAGTTGGTGTGTACTACTGATTCCAGTCCCTGGACACACTGAAGGAGGAAGCAAGTCAACCATGGCAGATATCTCTTTTTAGATCTACTTGATTGTGATGTTTTCTCAGCTCTTCTGTAAATAGTCATACAGATCCCATGGGGTTTGAAGGTCACTGCCTTCACAGACATGCATGTCTGCTTTATGCTTTAACACTCCTCTAACACCATCAGGTGCACCTTTTCCAAGAGATATTTAACAACTAGAATAGCAAACCTGAGATATACTGTATAGCTATCTGTTATCGAGTGGCTGTAAATTTCTTCAGTAACTTTACAAGTTAAATTGGTCTCATTATTAGGTTTGTCTCAAACTGTCACAAAAAAGTTCCAGGTGAATCCCATGTACAGAGAATACTGCTCATGAGGAAGCAGCTTGTTCGATTGCAATATCGAGTTGCTGGCCCATTACTCAGGACATGCAGGATGTCGATAGCATGGCCATATCTTTCCTGGAAATCATCTTTATGTGTGCTCACACTACACTTTCATCATTGTTGTAAGCAACCACTGACTGAGCAGGCAACTCCAGTGTGTATAGTTGTCTGTTGTCTATTCCCACTGAAGTTAAAGGCCTGAATCTTTGAAGTGTTTAGTTTACATGCATCATCTTCTAAGAAATCAATGTGCAAGACCGTCTAAATGTTTTTAAGGTTCTCTTTGACGTGTCTGAATTGCTGCATCTGGTGAAGCCAGTTAACCTGGTGACTCGCAATCTCCTCCAGCCCCTTCTATACTTTCTTCAGCTCTCCTAGTGTCCCCTTTTAAGTTTTTTTAACCCAATTTATGTAGGTCTTCTCTCCAACCAGAATGTCCTCCTTTTGCAACAGCTCCCATGTGGCAGTGTCAGTTGGACTGTAGTCCCCAAGCTGCACCTCATCAAAGCAGCACTCTGTGCATGCATGCATCTTTCATCTTCTGTATTGCACGTTATACTTGAAAGGAGTCCAGAAAATCTTTTTGTGGGGAACAAGCCTCTTTTTGCAAAACTGTCAATCAAAACACACATATTTGCATCTGTTGTGGTTGCTTGGCTTTGCCTCCGCTATATATAAAAGGTCTGTACCTTGTAAACTGCGTGTAGGACAAGCAGTGCTCTCTCTCACATTTCTGCATGTAGGCCTTATGGAGATTGTTTAGAGAGTATTCTTGATTGTTTTTTCCTCTTTTCTGCATACGGCGTCCTTCTTCCCAGAAAAAGGAAAGCTGTTCTTTTCCTTCCCAGACTTTTGCATGATTACAAGTGGTGTTTCCCACTGACTGTTAGCTTTATAATTTTTCACTGTTGATGTAGTTTTTTATATTTAGTTGTTTTTTTCATTGGCACCATGTTGTTTTTCTGCCTTCTTAACTGTGTCTTTCTTCAAAGAAACAAAACAGTGCATTCAAATACACACCTAATAATTTGATTAAATTAATTGTAATTATAATAATATAGACAACATTCATATTATTGTTGTCTTTAAATCCAGGATTTATTTATGTCAGAATACTATAGTAAAAATATATAAAGGTCAGAAAAATGTAGTCAGTGCTTTTCAACTCTTTCAATGGCCCCGATGCAGTTGCACATGTTGCACCACCGGCATGTTTGACGCAGGTCTGCCTACTACTCTACCAATAAGTTTAACGTCAAGACTTTACTTCTCCCAGATCTCTGTGTTCTTTCTGCATTTGTTACCTTTCTACTGTATCTGCTTCAAGCTGGCAAAACAACAAGGAAGTAACAAAATGACAAATGAAGTAGGTTAGTATGGATTCCCCTGAGTGGAGTAGGTATAGCCTACTTTTTCCCCCAGGTGATGATAAACAAAAAAAGTGTTAAAAATTGGAACTTGTTAGTTGGTTGTGTTGTCTTGTTACTAGGCCTAATAAAACACATTTTCAGTTTGATCATATTGCAGAACTGGACACAGCTGTGCCGGACAGCTATTGCTTGTGTTCTGTCTCTCTCTCTGTATATAGGCTCGTTTGAGATGAGCCAGGCCTGCTCAGAATCATGTCGAGCTTGATCCCAACTTGCTCTGACATCGTGCACACGTGGGCAATGATAACTTCCCGAGATCTAGGCAACTGCAGTTTTTAGTGCGAAGTTGCTCTCTGCCGGCTGCGAGACCCAGGGCACGATGGGAAACACTGTCTGCCGCCTGATCATAGAGCTGATTGGCTCTTAATTTTGACCACAAATATCACGTTATGTAGAAAATCTAGTTTGATTGGTTAACAAACATATCTTCTGTGATTGATATGAATAATAATGTTTATTTAACCATAACTATCCAACCCTGATCTGCAAACTACAGGTAGCCTACAGGTGGATCTAACAGGAAGTAAATATTTACGGGACTTCCTGTATATTCTTCTGTATAGTATAGGCTTCTTGAAACTGCCTGACGTGACTGCAGTTTTTTGCCACCGCCCCTGCTGCTCCCATCTGATCTCTTCCAGAGGCACAGTTCATCTCGAACAAGTCTGTGATGTTGGCGTGGCGCTCCTGCTCCCTGATTGCTGTTCTGCCTTCTCACCTGCTCTGGTCTGCACGCCTGCTCTCCATCAGCTCATCACCCCCCAGCCACTCATCGCCAGATCATTGTTTCAGCCAAAGTGGTAGATCTCGTCGCAGGTCTCTTGAATTGCTTATTCAAGTTTCAGCAATCCACTTAGCCTGCCCACTAGCTCACCACCAGCATTCATTCCTGCTCCGCTACGCTTCCTCAGTCACCAGCTTCCCTCTGGAAGCCTGTTGGCTTTTTACCCTCATTCAGCTCCATTCCCTGGAACTCAAGCCAATTAACCTTTTTCTTATCCATTCTGAACCTGTATCGGTGTTCTGCATTTAGGTTGATTGATACAAGACAGACATGTATCAATAAAATGTTTTTAGAAAATGATCTGATTGGATATATGAGCTGTTTTGAGTTATGAGCTGAGTTCTTTCATTGGTTAAAACATTTTTTCACTTGTGAAATACAGTTTTGTTAAGTGTAATCAGTTACATATATCTTGGACACAGAAGATTGTTTACATAATTGTGGTTATATGGGAATATGAGATCATTGCACCTTGGCAATGACATTGAAGCACACTTGGCAAAGGTTTGTCAAAGTTTTAATATCCTAAATTTTGGCTCACAAATGAGGAATTATTAGATATCACTACTGCTTTTTTCATCTTTTTAGATAAGAGCAGAACTCAATTTATTTCCTTTCCTACACCATTCTATTGCCTTCTAACCTTTCCAATCCTATCCTTTCCCAGTTTGTGTCCTTTACCAAATGAAACTAATTACTCTCTCTGTTCTCCAACCTTTGCCACCACAGGCTTTCTGCCCTGTCTTTTATTTATACACTCACCTGTGAGGATAACAGTCTCCAGCCGACCACTATTCCTTACCCTTTATTCTTGCCCTTTTCTATCCCTATTTGTCCCCTATCCCCTATATTGCCTATTTTGATCTGCTGCAAATGTTTCCAACACACAGCATATCCTATATTTTATCTGTGAGAAAAATACTGTATGCGTGGAGCTTGAAATATAAAAACAAAGATTTATAATCCATAATTGTGGCTGCATACATTTTCCCTGATTAACAATACATTTTGGCCAGATTTAGTGTTACTGGACAGTTTTTATAACGTGAAAGGAGCATTTTACAAGTTCAGTCGCCAGATTCAGTTTTATTTATATAGCACCATATCATAACAAAGTTATTTCAGGGCACTTTTTCGTGTATAGCAGGTCTAGACTAAATTTTTATATTTACCAAGACCCAAACATTCCCTCCATGAACAGCACTAGGTGGCAAGGAAAATTCCCTTTTAACAGGTAGAAACCTCAAGCAGAAATCAGACTCTAGGCGGTCATTTGTCCCAACCTGTTGGGTTGACCGGGGGGGTTGGGGGAGCGGGAGGAAAGCGAACATACAGTGGTACAGTACAGTTTTACATAGAGATAAGTAATAGTTGTCGTAATGGTATTGATGTTAAAATTAATACAAATAATAAATACCAGTTGCAAATTAACAGTATTACTAATAATACAGCAATAACAATAATAGGACCAGTGTAAAGAAACTAATATTGGAGAAATATGAAATATATAAATATAAAATATGATTCTTGTCAGTAAACATTACTCCAACTTTAGATGACAGAGATTTGATTTTTATGAGATTTAATTATCCTGCTTTGTTGTACCGTTGCTGTGGTGGTTTTACTTTTTATTAGGTTTTAATGTTTAATTCGTCTTCTGTTTACTTTTGATTTAAATAATTTAAATGGTCGGGGGGCAGACACCCTCTCTGCAGAGTTTAGGGTGGGTAACTGCTCTAATGGAAGTGCAGAGAAGCATGTAGGGCGTCAAGTCTACCTCCTGGTCTGGACCATTGACTGTATTAAGTCTATGGTCCACAAAGCGCCACCACTTGTACTGGAAACAATTTATTCCATAGCAGCATGTTTGTAGAAAAAACACAATGTTACCTCTTGGGAGTTGAGCTATTTCTTTCTGACTTTCCTCTTTTCTTGTGCCACACTCGATGCTTATATTATACACAAGAAGAAGAATGAAGGTCAAACCACCAAACAAGTCAAGTCAGTTTTATTTATATAGACTACTATCACAAATTTACAATTTGCTTTAAGGGGCTTTACAACATGTATGGCACACACACCCTATGTCCTTTCAACCAAGAAAATCTCCCTCCGAATAAACTTTTAACAGGAAAACAAAATGGAAGAAACCTCAGCCCCGGCTTGGGAGCTTTAGGATACAGAAACAAAAACAGCAGAGGATTAGCAAAATGCAGTCAAGCACAAGGAGTGTTAAGATAAAGTCAGTGCCACTTACACACAAAGGTTTGAGGCTGAAGGTGCTGTCCACCAATTTTTACATGTTATAAGAAGTGCTGCTCAACCTGATGATGTCAGCTTGATGACATTTTTAACAGAAAGCCTTGGTTACAAACTAGGTGAAAGATGATGGTGTTTACTAATGATAGATGTTACTGAGTTGCATTATGACCCATTCGAGGGAAATATCTCAACCTCTGCTGCAAAGATATTGATTATTAATTTGTATTAGCCATGTTATTAGAACAGCTCCAAGGATGGCAATGCGGTCGGTCAGTCCACTTTTATGGTCCAGACTAAAATATCTCAAAAACCTTGGAATTTTGTACAGACAGTGATGGACTCCGGAGCATGAATCTTAATAACTTTGTTGATCCTCTGACTTTTCCTGAAGTACCACCAGCAGGTTGTATTTTTCATATATCCTGTAAAATATTTCACCATCTCCTAGATGGATTGACAAAGAATTCGTGTACAGACATTCACAGTGCCCAGGTGATGTATACAACTTCATCATCCTGGTCTCGCGTGCCACCACAAGGTTCCCATTTGTGATTTGAGTGAAATCTCAACACCATTAAATGACTGCCATGAAATTTGAAACAAACATTTGTGCTCTCTTCAGGATGGATTCTAATAACATCAGTGATCCCGTGTTTGTAAATTGAAAAATGAAAATAAATAAAATTAACTGACTAACTAGCTTTATCATTAGCTGCTATTATTTTTCAAGCTACTATCATCATATCAATATGCATCTAAATCTATCTCTAATTTCAAAAACTTTATGTAGGCTGTGGAACATGGGTGTCATGAATAGATCCAGACACTGAAATAAAACTCTGTGCATTTTGAGAAAAGATCAAATCTGTCAAGTTAAATCATTTGAAAACAAAAGAGAAGGAGTTGCCAGGACAAATAATAAGATCGCTGATTGGTTATTAGGTACACACATTCACTGAACATACTGCTCATCCTACTCAGAGCGAAAGCTACATGAGAGCACATTCACTGACAAATATTGACGACTCTTTTCGAGAAAGAGGAGTTAAGGACTTAAGGACAATTTGTTGCTAAGCATTTTTGGGGGAAAAGAAAGCAAAAAAGTTGCTAAGTTGGCAACACTGATCAGGTGGTCTGCCAATTGAAGGCTGTTTCCCGCAGTTAGACAAACAATTAACTAATCAAAGCTTAATGTTATTGATTTATATTAATGTTAACAATAACTGCAACAGGAACACAATGTCAGGCTAAAGGAATGAAGTGAAACAAAACAACAATTCAGTCTGATTATCAGGCTAATCTCATACCCACACATATCTTTACAAGTCACAATACATTTTTTGTTAAAAGACATACCAGACGATAAACATAAATTTAAAATAATAAAAGAAGAACAGGATAGTTGGCATGACTAGTGATAATTACTGGACAAAAGAGTGCGCCAAATACAGACACTTAAACTTCATCAAATGGATCATTGACACTTGTTGAAGGAGTGTCCTAGTGGTTAGTATACATGTCCAAATGGTTCACAGGGTTTATCTCTCAAAGTGACATGGGTCTTGTTAAAGTATCCATAAGATACTGATGACTGCAAGTAATTTATTGCATCCTTGACCAGCTCAATTAGTTCTGAAAAATATAATGCTTTCATTTGACTCACAGGCAGATGGGGTTCTCCGCTTCTCTTATTCAATTCAATTTTATTTTGTTTATTTATTTTATACATTAAGTAAAGTCTAAGTGACGGTTGCAGTATTTGCAGATTCTTACTAGGTATGACATCCTATTCTGTGCAGTATTCTTATGTTGAATTTCACTGAATGGAACTATACATGATAAAGGCCCATTTTGCTATGTGTGATCTGTCAGATTCAGCTATGAAACTATATTTACATAAATTCTGCGTCACAATTTCATTTCTAAAATTGTATTTTATCTGAGTCTCAAAGTATTACTGCCATATCTCCTACTTGTTTTGGTGTATAACATTTCTTGTCAGCTCTCTGGTTTTTGCTGACTTGCTCTTATCTGAGTTCTGAAAGATGTTTTCAGTTAAAGTTTAGAGTAACATCAGAAATCATAGCTTCTTCTGGCATTTTTCTTCTTTAGGGAGGCATTTATTTGACGCAAGGGTGTCACCTCAGAGGTTTCTGTTACAGTGGCAATAAGATAGAAGAAAAATGTGTTTGTGCACACATAAACACACACACACATTTTTCTTGAGACAAGGGGAGGAAGACAGAGCACCCTTCCACCTCATCTGTCCCCGCCTCCCACACACCCATCTTCCTCCTCCCACGCCATCCGTTCCATTACAATGATAATAGGATTTGGAGGGTTTCATTATTGCAGCTGTCTGAGCTGGCCCTTGTGATATCCCTGTCCGCACCACTCCTCTCGACTTGCATGTTAGTCTCCTGATTCATACGCCATTCGCAGAGGCCTCCATTAAAGACAACAGAGGGGAGTCATTCAGTTCAGGGTTGTTATAAACCTCTGCTATATGGACTGCTGAGTTTTATTCTGTGCAGATTGACCACTCAAAAAAACTGATCTGAGCTACAAGCTACACTGTTTAATGGCTGCTCTGCTGTAGCCCCCAGCGAGGCTTATTTGTTCAGACCGAGGTTGTGTTTATGGTCATTCATATGGGGCCTTTGGAAAAGCCATAATTTCCAGTGCCTAGTGCTGCCTTTGGGGTTTTGCACTCATTTTTAACAACTGAAAAGTGGAGAGGAATTGCCAAGGTCAGAACTGAAGCCAAATCCCCACTGAAGTCAATGTACAGTATGGTAACCACTGATAACATAGCAACAGCAAAAAGCAGCCTTACAGTTTGCTGAATTAAAGTATGGTAAGCAGTGCCTGTTCTTAAATTTTGACAAAGCTACAAGTACATAAATAATACACCTTATTCTAAGGTTTATTCTTTATATTTAATTTACAAGGATTACTTTTTTCTGTTATATCTTATTTTCAAAGTGTTAAAAGGCTAATGTTTAAACAAAATATATGTATTATGCATTAAAATGCTGTCAATGCCATGCTAGCACCTCAGTGAGTGTGTAATTTGGTACAGTTGTGCTTACAACATCAGCATGCTATGTAGTTTCTCACAATGACAATGCTAACATGTTGTTGCTCCACAGGTAAAGCTTACCATGTTCATCATGGTAGTTTATGCTAACATTTCCTAATTAGGACTAAACACAATGTACAGTTAAAGTACACTGTTAAGTATAAACCAAAGGATTGGGCAAATTCAAATTCTGGGGACAATACAACAATTGGATTGGATGAAGACATTTCACAAAAAAACTATATGGTGGCAACACATATGGTGGCGCTAAAAGATAAGTATTGAGATCACCAAAGTCAGTAGGATATATCCCCTAGGAACCATGAAGGTCTGTATCAAATTTTATGTCAATCCATCAAGTTGATGTTGAGATATTTTACAAGATAAGTGAAAACTTTGACCTGCTGGTGGCGCTACTGTACACTAAGTAGCGAGGCGTTTACCAACGTAATTAGGATTCATCCTCTGGGCACGATGGATATCTGTATCAAATATCATGGCAATCCATCCATAGTCAAGATGTTTCATTAAGAACCAAAAATGTCAACCTCATGGAGGTGCTGGAGGAAAGGTCAAGCAGTCACTGAGGTCAATTGAATTCATCCTCTGCAAACAATTATAGAATTAGTACAGATGCTATTTTAGTTGGGACCAAGCAGTGGATGGACTGGGGGACTAAAAATAAAACAAGCAACAGTAATTTTTGGCTGATTTATCTCCTCAAGCAGGATATGATAATACTAGAATAACCTAGACTTTCATTTTGGAAGTTTCTCTCCACTTCAGCTCACAAGCAGTTCAGAAGTAAATCATCTGCACAGAACCAATAGTTTTTCTCTTAAGCCTCTCTTTTCAGTCACTGTACAGTGGCATTTGGCACTTCTCACTGTGCTCACGGGCTAATTCCTGGCCATGCCATAGTTAGATCAATCTCTGCTGGCAAAGAGTGAAAAATTTAAAGGGGTCTGAATACTTTCCGTACCCACTGTACCTCTACACAATGCACACATTTGCACTTGGAGTTACAGTAACTGATCTTTACAAATGCTTTGAGAAAACCAGTTAAAAGGTCTGTTAAACTCAGAACATAAACGTAATACATCTTCCAACTTGTAATCTTATTCCACAATCAAATGTGTTGACAAAATGAAGAGTATTACTTCTAATTACAGTTTTAACATGTATGTGATATAAGGCACATTTTTATGAATTGCAAGCAAGTAAATACCTGATTAAGAACTTTCAATATATTCCAGGGTCTTCTCTCTGACAACTCCTCCCTTGTTTCTGATGATCTCAATCAGCTTGCTGTGGTGCTTGTCCAAGGAAGCCAGGAATCGTGGTTGAAGTGGAACAGTTGTAATTCTTGCAAATTCATTATTGATCTTTAAAAAAAAGAAATAGCACATGCAAATGTTGTTACTTTACAACTGTGTGGTTTGTGAGAACTTATTTTTGACATCAAGGGACAAAACATGTATTTTGAATTGTTTGGCTCAATTTCTTAGCAGGTTTCTTATGATAGGGATAATATAATTTCCTACTGCATTGTCATTGATTAAAAAAGTTACTTACCTTATCCATTGTGAACAATGCAGGCTATCTTTCAACTCTTCCACTCCTGATTCCTTTCCCACAATTTTCTGTCTTCGCATTGAAAAAGTCTTGTCCATTTTGTCCTTTATCACTGCACGATTGTTTCGCTTCTTTACTTCACTTAAAAGTGACAGTCGCTCATTTTCCAGTCTTTCGGTGGTCTCTCCAGTTGGAATGTCAGGTATGTGGTTGGCCTCTCCTCTCCTTGGTCTCTTTACATTTTTTGCTGGCAATGCATCCTCTGGAGCTTTTGACTTAAGTGAATTTGCAAGTAATTCAGAACACCCGATGCCCTTTAGCTGAGTTCGGTAGTTGCCCATTTTTGTCTTTAGCCGCTGCTTCCACCCGTAGCAACGATTGTACAAACCAGGTTCAGAGAGGCACGGATGCTTCTTGATCAATGCTTCGGCAACGTCACTGAAGTCAGCATCTGTTGGGTAGGCTTTGTACTTGAATATCTGTTCAGCTACCTTTCCCAGAATATCTGACTTCCCCAGTGGGAACTGCAGACGGTGTTGGACGGGCTTCTGTGCCTACCGTTTGAACCCTTGGCGGAGGCAGGCTTGGAGGCTTTGTCTATCAAGACTGCACTTCTGTTAGCTTTGACATCAGCCAAGAGGGCTGGGGACTTGGTTGCCTTGTTGGTGCACCCATCCTGTTTTACCGTGGGTGGTGCATTCAGTGCTCGGTGCACAGGTGCTGGTGCTGGCCGGTGATGCGGCGGCAGGGTCCAGGTGGTATTGAGTGCAGGCCGGTGCGTGTCGCCTCGGCGGTGGAACCCGTTCGAGCCTGCTAAGTGTATATAAATATGTATATATATATCTGTGTGTGTTACGGTACGGTTGGGGTTTGGCCTGTCGGCTGGGTAGGGCCCAGCTGGGAGTACATCTCATCCCTACGGCCTTTGCCTTGGGTTTAATCAATAGCGAAGCCCGTTAGAGGGAGGAGCACGTACGACATAGAAATATAGGTGTAACCCCAGTTCTATGAGTATGTGCGAGGCCCTCTAACTGCCAGCCCAGCTGGTCCCATGGTGGTTGCTGAGTTTTTAGGGGAAACGAGCAATGCACAGACTGGGGTTATATAGGGGGAAGGATACTACCCCCTGAATGGAGGGTGAGTACATTGAACTTTGACTCAGGTATTGAGGCGGAGCGTCGAGGAGATAAACCAATAGCAAAGCCCGTTAGAGGGCAGAGCATGTACATAGAACTGTGGTTACACCAGGTAACCTATATTTTTTACGGCTCAAGTCCTTCCTAAAAACTGGTTCCTTCTGGGTATTTTCATAATTAAGTTGTTATCCTTTTCTCTTTGTGGGTAAAGACACTGTTTTTACATTCAAGTAATTACAATTTTCTTTTCGCAACAAACATTTCTTCTTTAATTGAGACACCACATTGCAGCAGGAGTACCTGAACATGATGTTATATGTATATGTATGCATTGTAGAAAAGTACAAGGGCTTCATGTTATTATTTCTGAGCAATTTTTACCGGAATGAAGGCTGTCACTTTCCATTTATACTGCCACAGCTTTCCTGCTAACTTTTAGCTTGTGCAAAGCAATCATTTATAGCAGACACTATAGTTCACTAGTCAGACCTGCAGCCTTTCAATCCAGTGATCTAGGGTTTGTTTTTATCAGTACACTGCCTGAAACAGTCTGTTTTGAGATTTGCACTTCCACCTCGAACAAGCAGACACAATTGTCTTTTCTAAAATTAGGTCTTTTCTAGTTTCAAAAATCCATTGAATTACTTGTGAATATAACCTATTATTAAATCAATAAATAGCCTTGATCTAAAGAAATACTTTCTACTGCACCTTTTAGAAACATACAATATATGCGGAACTGCAGTGAGTGGTTGCAGTGAGCACTATTCATGCGTTGATTAAATACATTACAGACCATGTAGTAGAATTGATCTGCCCATTGCAGTAAACAAGCACATCTTAAAAGCAAAGTATAATACAATGGGCAAATCAATTAAGAATGTGGGAATTGTATTGAATAAGGGAAGATGTAACAAAGAACATCTAGCTATTTCATTTCAGTCAATCACAACGAACTACCAATGTCTGATCTACATCATCCTAATTAAACTAACTGAGAAATCTTTGAATTTTAGCCACACTAGTAGCATGACTTTATGGATAGCAATATAAGTCTATTAATCAGTCCACTTTGGTGGACCATCAGACTAAAATATGTCAAAAACTATCAAATGGATTGTCCTGACATTTGGTACAGATATCCAAGATGCCCAGAGGATGAATCCCAGTGACTTTGGTAATCCCCTGAGGTTTCTAACGTCACCAGCATGTCGAAGTTTTTACTTATTTAGTCAAATCTTAACAGCTCCTGGATTGTTGTACAAACGTTCATGGTCCCCTGACAAGATATCTTATTTGTGTGTTCCCCTGACACTTCCTCTAGAGCCACCATGACGTTGACGTATTTGGTGCAGACATTCTGCATTACAGGAAAAAAACATTCTATTGGAATTGAACCACTATTTGAAGACCTGTACATTTAAACAGTCAGTTCACCCAAAAACAACTACAACAACATTCTCTCTCTCTTACCTCTATAGAGGCATCTATCCATGTTAACAGTTTTGGTTTTATTTGTGCAGGTTTTGAGCAATTTGTCTGAGATTTCAACCTCCAGTGTCCAATACAATGAGGGTGAATTGGTAGCCATAATTGATGTGGATAACCCATGACCCGATAGAATAATGAACTTCTAATTTTTCCCTGTCTTCGTCTATTTCTTGCCCTGCCTGTTTATTTTTAACCTAAACCAATTACGTTATTTCAGCTTGTCCAGCTGCTGCATGTGAGAAATGTGGTTAAATTAAAAACCAACGTCTGCAGTCTCCCCTGTGCCAGCTCCTCCCCACCGGACCATTACCATACACCAAACTAGCCGGCAGATGTGCTTCTTCAGTGGAACCTCTAACTCATTAAGCTGCTGTTGTTGATGGACTTGACGAGTCCACTCAGGGCTCTTCTCAGTCTGATTAGCCACATCTCCCTGAAGGTGGCATAATTGTAATTCTCAGCTTTTTGTCCATTTATTTATTTATGTCTTTGATGAGACACCTTGTTATCCCTAAAAGAAATAATGATGTTAATGGCCTTCAGTCCTCAGTCTTCAATGAGGGCTGCCTATCTTCACTCCATCTGTCTTCTTATGTCGTGGCTGCTATAATTCTCATTTTGTATAGGTTTTCTGTTTATCAAAGGTTATGTGAGTTGTTTCAAAATGAATAATTTAAGCAAATGGGAGTTCATCCAGCCAATAATGTTACCATTCTAAAGGGCAATCATCTGGACCAAATCAAAGAAAATTACATTACATATAGCAATCTAGATCTTACTGATTTTACCTCCCGCTATTACCTACTCATTTTCCCTGAGGCATTTACAGGGTTTTCATTTGTCTTTAAAATCCTGATGTTTTGTCGGAAGACTTTACCTGAAGCCATGAACAAAAAACAAATCTCATGCAGCATTTAGATAACTGAATAAGCATTTTCAAATATGAGCCAACACAGTACTTGGTCCACAATTATAGCTGGTGGTAATTTTCACTGGCTTAGCAGAGCATGAAAATGGGTGATTCCTTCATCACTATAGCAACAACCTGTAGACTGTAATTTGAAGTGCTTGTATTGATGGAAAATAACAAGCACAAGGTATATAACACGCCTGTTATATCTTTTTCTGATCGGTTGAGATCAGTAAGGATTTGTTTACTCTGTGACTTCTTACATCAATGGTTTGGCTTAATGTGACTAGCAGAGTAAGTCATATTTTCTTTTATACAGTAGTTCTTCATTCCAAAGATATCTCAAAGAAATGTAAAGAACTAATAAAATCATTTCATGAAATAATGCTTGTAAAGTTTAGATTGTCCAGACGTGGGCTCCTAAGAATTGTCACAAAATGTCACCCCATTTGTGTTCTCACTGTCAATTTATAATCATTATAATCAATGTGGAATCAATTATGATACAGGAAGGTGCACAAATCCACCGGATGAAATGGTGAAAATAAGTATCCTGTGAGTGCCTGATGAATTCCCCCGCACTGAAATGTCTAATGTAATCAAGTCCTCAAAACATGTCCTGTGAGCACACTGAGTCAAAGCATCTAATTATGGACTTTTTTCTTTTATATTTTGTTTGAATAAAAGCATTGAAGGCAAAGAATGTAATTTTACTTATATTTTTACAAAAGTGAATCATGAATTGTTGATATTAATGTGCAGATTAAGTTATTCTTTAATTGAAATTAGTTAATCCATTAACAGAGTGCATTATTGGCTATTTGGGAATTTTCAGTGTGACTGAAAGAAGCTCATTTTGTATTAACAAGATGAATGGGGTTGTTTACTAAGCCTGTTGCTAAATACCATCATTTGCGCAATTTCTCAATTGAGTTTGTGTTATTTTTTAAGACAAGAGATGAAAATGAGCCCATCTGGTTTTCATAAAGAGCCAAATAAAATTTGTTGTTGAACTTGGAATATTGGTTGAAGAGAACTGCAAGCAAGCATGTATTCATCCCTCAAGAAGAAGGCTATATGAGGAAATATTACTCAAATAGCCCGATTTCATCAGCTGAACAAAAAGATCAGTGATTGAATGAGATTTGAAACTCAGTAAAAACCTATATATATATGTATAACAACCTACTTAGTAAGTATCAATTGAATTCAATTTGCTTTATTGGCATGAATGTAACACAAAAATATTGCCAAAGCATCAGGTATATTAATGATATTAAAACATTAATAATAATAAGGATAATGAAGTGTTTAAAAAAGTAGATAAAAATATGAAAAATAGCTAAAAACTTAAAAACACGTGTGAGACTGTGGAAGTGTGTGTTGAAGTTCAGTATGTGCATTGATGTTGGTGTGTGTGTGTGTGTGTGTGTGTGTGTGTGATAGCTTACATCAAGATACTTAATTGTCATATTCTGTCATGTTTTATTATTGTGTCCCTGAGTTTGCAACATGCAGTCATATATTGTGCAGCTCAGTCTGCTGTATGTCCTTCTCCTACAACAATAAAATCTCAAAAAAATTTGGGATTAACCAATTCATTGTCTTAAAGTATTTTACTCTGATATGATTGTCACATTTTGAGAGGAAGTGCATCTCTGTCACTGCACGACAGGTGAGGAAGAGACAGACTTTTCCCACTGTAAGTGGCCAGGACGTCTTGTGTCATCCTCTCTCTATGGCTCTCTGGTCACTCCGTCTGCATTTGGTCTAGATCCGTCTCTGCTTTGGATCTCTGACAGTAAAGAGATACTGTATTCATGCATTAGCAATTCAGTTTGTTTTGAGATCTGGTTTGATTGGTCTGGTGTTCCAGATAGGCATCTTTTTTTAATATAATCATTTTGTTTACTCTTAACAGTGGTGGTCTGAGGTTGAATAGTTTTATGTTATTTGATTTAGTAAGTCTCAGGACCAGCTGACAGATTGGACTCTTTTTGGAGTTCAGTTCTTGGGTTTCTCTCTCCCTCTTGCTGTTGTGACCTGACATTAGTCCCTCTCCCTCTGTGTGTTGCTGATAAAACAGTGCTGTAGATTTTTCCCCTGCTGTTCTCAGACCTTCAATTTCAGACAGTTTACTCATTCTGCAGTGGTCAGTGTGGTGATAAATCAGGTGTGGCAGCTATTTGTATACATTTTCATTGCCTCCTCCCACATTTAGCTCCTCCAAACAGGAACGCCTTAAAATACAAATTACATTAGAAAAATATCTCAATTGACATCATTTATTTGTTTAACGCCTAAATCCCCTAAACATCCTCCCTGAGACTCTACTTGTACTAAGGCACATCTGTGGTTTGAGCAAAATGCTTACATCAGCATGCTAATAATGACAATACTATCATGCTGATGTTTAGCAGGCATGTTAGCGTGCTAACATTTGCTAATTGGTTGGTAAAAGGAAACGTCTGGAGATCAACAAAGTCAATTGGCTTCATCCTCTGGGGACCATGACTGTAAAACAAAAAATTCTTGGCTATCCATATATTAAATAACATTTTTGGCTTTGTTCTGGCCTTGGTTTGGACTTCACTTTGGCTCTTCAAAATGAAAACAAAAGCTAAAATATGAGGTGCTGACAGATTTTGTTAATCGTACCCTGGCTGCCTGTTTCTTCACTGAATTTACACAACTCTTATCTTTCATACTTGACGACAGAAGTTTTGGTAAAGAAAAATAATTTCCCAAGCTCACAGACGCCTGTCTGGCACCTGTGCATCCATCCATCTCTGCAGCACCCCTGTGACTCCCACCACCTGCAACTACACTGCACTACAGTTCAACAAGCCTTAGGTGTTTACTTTGCCAGTGCAATGTGTTAGCTTACTAACAAAGGCAGAGACATTTGGGGACATTGAGAGATAAAGTGTGATAGCTGCACATGTGAAAGATAGCGCCAAAGTTGTTCAAGCTCAGGTATTCACATTTGAGAAGGTAAAGAATGAGAGAAAGATACTTGTTTTTCTCCCGTCCTTTCCTCAAGACCTTACCTAGTCATTTACTATAGGCAGCATATGTCAGCTGTGGGGGGAAAGCAGCAGAGTAAATTGGGGACTCAGCTCCGGTGACTTCTTTAGGCCCCCAGGGCAGAAGAAGTGTTGGTTAATCCCAATGTGTGTGAGGAAAAGCAGCATGGTGGTTCAGGTAGGCAGCAGCGTAGAGAGTACAGCATTGGTGTGTGTGTGTTGTGTATAGGTGGGGTCTGAGGTATGTGGCATGATAACCATTTTTATTCCATTATGCTACTGTAGACACACAGGGACATAACAAATCCCACCTTGCCCCCCCCCAGTTATACACACACACCCACAGTTTCAAGCCAGTATTTTCAGAATGTATTCCCTACAGAGCCAAGAGAAACACTATGATGTATACTCCCTACTCTTCACCCAGCAGGTTGGGAAAATAACAGATCTTTCTAAGGCATAGGGTTAAACACCTTGTCATCCACTCACACATCATCCCATATCCCCCACAAACCCTCGCCCCAACTCAGCAATCTATTTGCACGCTAATAGTTGGTAGAGGACGGGTTTTTCGCCCCATTGGCTGTCCCTCATGACTCAACCGTCCCTGTAAGCTCCTCCGTTCTTCGGCCCCCAAGAGGCTTGTTGCGTCACGAGTGAATCTGTCACAGATGTACTGCGATGTGGCTCAGGAGTTATGAAGAACGGTGTTCAAAATCTAGAGCATGTACATAATTCTTTTGTAGTGGGATTTCTTTATCTTGTCATGGGGGTGATTTGGTCCCAAAGCCTTGAAATCTCTCCAGTGCTTTTATTAAAACTTTCCATCACAAGGAAGCGCTTCAGCAGTAAGGTAGCAGTTGAATATTCCTGGGTTGAATATTGCTGAATGTACAGAGGCTTCAGGCCTTGCCTATAAATCATATTCTGTACGTTTTACTTGAATGCATGTCAAAATTGACAAAACTGTAATTTCAGTGGTATTTCTTGAGCGTTTGACTTTATTAATTTAGCTATATTTGTCAAGCAGCTCAGAGTAGGAAATCAGTCCTAACATGTCCGAAATCGACAATGACACATTTGGTCTTCGGACTAGGACTAGGTAAAAGCATTTTATCAGCAGTCCTAATTTAGGAAATCATGATGTAAATGAGAAGGAGATGGCGTTCAGGCTGTAAAACATGCGCATGTTCACTGGGCGGACAAATATTCATTGATTCACATATATATATAATAAACACTGACAGGGTTTATTTATTCCCACAGAATGAGTACTTTTACTTGTGTAAGGTTTTGCACAACCTTTACTTGTAGTGGTGTTTTTTCACAGTGTTCTCTGCTGTGAGAATATTAAAAGATATTGTTTTAGTAAAACCGACCGATTTTTTGACTCACCTAAAAAGATCTCTCCACATAAACTGGACCTCGCAGACAAGGGTGGTCAGGAAATTAAGGAATCAGCTGATTATTTGAGGAGCTCTGAATTACAGTAGAACTTGTTGCTTGTGACAGACCCAAATATCAGTGTTATAAGGCTACTGTGTTTCCTGTCGCTCATGTAGCCTTACAACAGTGCCCACCCTTGTGTGAAATTATGGAAAAAATGAGCTGTATTGATGCAAATTGATTGATTAATTTATTATTTGCTTATTTATAATTACATATGGCAGAGCTGTATTTGAGATATACAGTATGTTTATATTGTTACATTGTATTTGTATAGAGAAATTAATGAACAAGGGGGGAAGTACAGGTGAATAGGAAAGAGGGAGAGAAGATACATTTTGTGTTTTCAACGGAGAGGTGCCCATAGCCTCATTTACAATATGCATATGTGCATTATGGCAAAATATATTAAGATCATTATAAGATTCCAGCTATCTATAACGTTTGGCATCATATATGTGCATTTGTAACCTAGATAACTCTGTATGTGTAGGCATTGTGTGTATATGAGTAACAATTGTTGCTATTTTCTTACCACTTTCTACTGCTTCTGTCCGAAAACTACAATCTACAATACATCACAATAATCTATTTGATGTGTCGTAAAACAGCGATGTCACACTCTCTCCTGAAAGTAGTCCTTGTCCTTGCTGAAAGTCAGAGTAGGAAGCTTCATGAATAGTCCAAGTTTAATTTCAGTTCAATCAGTGGGAGTGATCCTGAGATAAATATGAGCCCAGATCTGGAATGATGTTAAAGGCATTATTCCTAACCGCATCATGTTTCTCACTTTTGAAGCTTGATTTACATTGTCAAAATTAAAAATGAAAGAGAAAAAAGGCTTCATCAAATCAAATTCCTTGCAAAAATGAAGCAATTCCCCAAACAATCAAGAGGCAATTGGCAAAGAGATGTGATTTGTCATTTCTGGGAAGCAATCAAGAACAAATAATGAGGACGTTATTTTATTTCTGAGTAAAACCAATTTATGTTATGTCTGGATGAAAACACAGCCATTATAAAATCTTAAAATAACCAAAATAATGAATGTGCTCAGCATTGGGCATGCAGTAATCTCTGTTGAGCATGTCAGTGTAAAAATGTGTGTTCTGGTCTACCAGTTTAAATGAGCAGCGTTACGTCAGGCAGGTGGTAGCCTTTCAGGTTCTTGCTAGCACCTGATTTCCTTCCCCAATACCTTCACTAATAACCCTTCTTGACTGTCTTCCTTCATGCCATCACCACAGGGCATAACATTTGGTCTCTGTCTTTTCTCTCTCTCTTCCATCTGTTCTTCTAGACCTTTCCATCTGTCTTCACTGCCCTGGGAGTGTGAAGCTTTGTGAACTGAGCTCACAGGGCATAAAAACCAAACAGTTGAAAGTGGCATGAGCCCGGCTCGTCAGCTGACCTCTCTCTCTTTCAATCTTTCCTGTCCGTTACTCTGCTCCTTTCTCTCTTACTAGCTACAACTCTATTTATCTTTTTTCTGTCTTCCATCCTCTTTGTCACTTGACTTTGATGTTGCAGTGCAGCATTGTGAAAGGTTAACCAGGTTCATCTTTTTTTACTACAGACAATATTATCTGATCATCAGTCAGACAACTTATGTTTCAAATGTTTATTACAGCAGCAGAGCAGAGAGTTTGGCTTCTAGGCTCCGACCTTATCACTCCCTTCAGATAGGTTTACATAGAGATATTGGGAAATGATACTACCCACAGATATGTTTAAATAGAGATTTCAGGGAGTGCAAATATATTTAACCCCCTAGATTGGGCTGAAAGAACAGGCAGCAATATTAAGGCTGGGTAGCAGTTTCACTGACATGCAGAGAGAGAGATTGGACATTTTTGCATGTATGGAACATTTGTACATGTTTGTTACGTGAGTATAGCAGTGCAGCTCGAGTTGGCTGCCTGAACTAGTTTGCAGGTGTCGCTACATTTTAAGAAAACTCTGCAGAATGTTTTAGCTTTAGTTCATCCGCTTTAGTTTTATGTTTCATGGTTTGACATACCATCACATACCATGCATGGATGCATCCATCCATGAAAACGATATTCCCTAATGGCAGTGGCCTCTTTCAGCAGGACAATGCACCCTGCCACACTGCAAAGATGGTTCAGGAACAGTTTGAGAAACACAACAACGACTTCAAGGTGTTGACTTGGCCTCCTAATTCCCCAGATCTCAATCTAATCGAGCATCTGTGGAATGTGCTGGACAAACAAGTCCGATCCATGGAGGCCCCACATCCCAACCTACAGGACTTAAAGGATCTGCTGCAAATGTCTTGGTGCCAGATACCACAGCACACCTTCAGAGGTCTAGTGGAGTCCAGATACCACAGCACACCTTCAGAGGTCTAGTGGAGTTCAGATACCACAGCACACCTTCAGAGGTCTAGTGGAGTCCAGATACCACACCACACCTTCACAGGTCTAGTGGAGTCCAGATACCACACCACACCTTCACAGGTCTAGTTGAGTCCATGCCTCGATGGGTCAGAGCTGTTTTGGAGGCAAAAATTAGACCTACACAAGATTAGGCAGGTGGTCATAATGTTATGGCTGATGGGTGTATCTACACCATTAAATCATTATTTTTCTTTCACTCCTAAACACGCACACATTGATCAGCTCTGTCAACATCACAACAGCTTGTAGATCAACACTGGCTTCAAACTGTACCTCTGCTATCACTGTCTTTCTGTTGTGCCAGAAAGCATTGCTGCGCCTATAGTGGAGATGTCATGGGTCTAATTCAATAAAACCTCTGTGAAAACCTGTGTTACACACTCAACCTTGTAACATTTACGTTAGGTGACTGCTGAACGGTGCTGTCTGTTTAAAGGTCCTACAGATTGATGATGGCATATCCCGATGTCCTCTATTGTCAGCATTGTGGGTTAGTAAATTATTTTATTAACATCTGAATTTGGCTTCTTTATGAAACCTCACTAAGCTTTTGGTAGAAAGAATTGCTGTATCAAATGGTGCTGTAAATGTCTTCACATCTGTTTCACTGGAGCCCCTCCACCTCCTGCTTCCTCCTCCCTTTGTTAAATTGGATCCTTCATCCAAAACATTTATCCTCCTCCACTGTCTGTTTTTTTCATAATATAGTAATGGCAACAATGCTTAACATTCCTTTCTTTTTCCAGGGTGTGACTTTCAGCTGCTATACAGAGCTTAAAGTGCAGCCAAAATGTAATCATCAAACACTTTGCGCCACACCTCAAGCTTTAGCCATCTTCAATCTAAAGTGCAACTACCCCCTGAAACACTGACCTAAGGCGCATTGAGACCTTTGTAGGCCATCTTCCCTTCTTCCTCCACAGATTATCTTATCTCACTCTCCTCTTATACTCACTCCAATGATGGCCCGTGGCTGCTAAACCCTGTTGCAGGTGTGCTGCAAAAGGATTTGCACCCTCACATCTCTAACTTATAGTTCAGCTCTACCACCACTTCCCTCCAGACCCACAGCTGAAAGTTTGATTATATAAAAATTGTTGGAACGCACAAGCTTCACAGTAAACTTGGCACTTTGTTCCTTTGCTAAACAGCCAATGAAGAACCACAGCTTCGACATGAAGTGTATGAAATTTGAACACAACTCATACATACAAGTTTGAGACTAGCTGTCATTACCAATTTGCTGAGCTGCAGATAAAATCTTTATTTTACGACCACATCATCAGACACAATAAACAAAACTACAGGTTAATAACAGCAATTGCGCTTTAAGATTACGAAAAATGCCACAAGTGTGGCTTGTACAACATGCCATCAAAACAACTCAACTATTATGAATGTAGCTGATAGAAGAGACATTTCTAGTGGACACTGAAACAACGAGCATGAGCCAATTAATAGAATCAGGTGCAGGCGGCAGCTGGAAGACATTGTATTTGAGTTTTGCTGCTTTCTGTTTTAATTTTTGTTTGTTTTTGTTTGTTAAGGGCTGTTTTATTTATGCATGTATCTAAGTTTTTGTATGGAACAAGCCACTAAAAAGAAACTGAGATCATCTAATGTAAGTAGTTGGGTGTTGAAACTTTGGACAATTTAATTTTATATAAGTACCTAAACGAAACCGGTAAATTTATCATACAACTATTGTTTGGTAAATATCAGTTTATTAATCTAATTTGCTCCTGCTGCACTTTGTTGATAGCTTGATAATCACACTAAATTGCCATTTTATTTCACTGTTGTTTCATTCAGCCTGATGCTGTTAGAGATAAAGTATATAAATGCAAGAAATAGCATTTCTTTAACCAGGAAAAAGCATAATTGAGATAAAAAATCTCCTTTACAAGAGTGTCAGAAGCTGTGTGAAGATAGACAGAAGCACATTAAACTAAGTTTAATTTTAAGTACAGACTTAAAAGTAGCAGCAACAAGTCTCCTTTTGGCATCAAAAAATATGTTAACAATTGGTTCACAGTTCATAATGGTTCATCTTTGCTCTGACTTCTCAACTTCCCTTTAAACGTCTCTCTAGATAGGCAGAGAGACAGAGAGCAAAGAGTAGTCTAGCTTAGACTCTGCACCTGCCATTGTTCTAAATCTAATAATCGTAATGCTAACCTTAAAGGATTCAAAGATTGAACTTATCCCCTTAAGATCTTGTAATACAGGTGCACTTTGCACAGCTTATTCATCTTATGTGTCAACTTTATCTCTCTCGCAAGTCAAGCCAATCTTAATTCAGTTATACTCTTGTATGTGGTATGTACTTTATTTGGGCATTTGGGAGTCATGTTTCACTCTTCCTCTTTATCATCCACCCCTGAAGAACAAATATATGCGGGCAGGGTGTAAAAAGTCAGCTAGGTTCCGACAATCAGAATCAGGTTTATTTCCACGTTTTCACATACAAGGAATTTGCCTCAGTATATTGTATGTAAGTATGGGCAGGTTTTTTCAGGGGTGCATTGACTAATGAGTTTTTGAGTGACAGCTCAGCGCCCGGAACGTTATTCAGTGCAGCAAGCTTGAGTTTTAGGTTTGGTAGACACAGACATCCTAAACATGCTAACTTTACTGAATTCCTACAAGATTAATAGAGTGTAAGTATTGATCATGTTGTCTCTGCTGTACAGATTATACTCAAAGTACAAAAGAGTCAGTCAACAAAATGCTCAGTAATATAATCTAAAGTTTGCTAACTTTAGCCAATAGAAGCTGCTGGTCACACCAGACCAAGTAAGGATGTAGCAGCAAAACCAACAAATAAAATATGTGTTTTATTGTTTATCAATTAAGAGTGCCATTCGTAATATAAAGAATGTTTTATATAGTCTAGCTTCAAACTGCTAGGACTTTGTGTTACCAGCAACCCAATGGTGTTGTCATGTCTCATAAAATCATTCCCATGTCATAGTTTATGATAATGGGAGCTGTACTGCATAACAGTACATAACACTAAGTACCTCTTTAAAAATAAGCTTAAAGTTAAAAATGTAGTGTTAATGAGGTTCTAGCCCATTCAAAAGGCTGCAGAACAGAGCAGTTGTGATAAATAAAAAAAGACTCCCACCCTGCTTTTCAAACATTAGTCTCTCTCATCTTTCTAACCATTCCAACAAAACACCTGCACAGGAAAGGTGTAACTCTACACTGTATGCATTTTTTCTACATTATAGAAGACTTGTCACACCTGGCAAGTTCTGCCACTACTAGATACTTAGCTCCTCTTTCCCTGCACAGAATTCTTTCTTGATTTAGTCTTCACCCTGTGATATAATGGCACCCCTATGGCAGACTGACCTTTCCTCTTCAGTCAGAACAGTAGTTTCAGTACCCCTTGTCCATTGTAGGTTAAGTATCAAATGTCAGTCTCACTGAGTCCCCTCCTTTCACCTCTGCTCATCACTTCCTTTTCTCCTTGTTTCTTATATGTTATTTCCCCTGTACTTTTCACTAATACAGCTGTACAATGCTCACAGAACAATGTAAGAGCACTATGACTTTTACCTTTGCTCAAAATATGATCCTCTCCAAAATGAAAGGGCTCGTTCTCCTCTATATAGTTCAAATCTCATTTAGATTGGAAAAAGAATAATAATGGCATATAATGGCATAATCTGTTGTGGAATAATTTGTTTACCTAGTTAATGAAGTCAATTAAGAAGTGTAATTTGGAGTCAAAGGTTTTATGGCCCCAATACCAGCAGCAAATAACATGTTGATTATGGAGAGGATGTTTAGCTTTTGCAGAAATTCCTCTTTTAGCCATCTTTTCGGTAGTAGAAATACTGTTTCTTCTCAGGATAGAGCAGCATTGTAGTGCAGCTGTGATAAGCATGGTCTCTATGATGGTTAATTTGATGATTATGAAATTAATGTTCTTGTACCATGTTGGCACCTTACCAGGGTTCCAAAATTGGTGCACCCCAGACTGTTTGCTAAGCCCCACCCCTTTAGTTACTGTTGCTAGGCATGTTAAGTATTCTAGAAATGCACAAATGCAGTTTTATTTAACTAACTAGACAGATGTTTGGTTGGCATATTTTTTATTAACGGATAAGCTGTTATTGCTGTATACAGGACAGAGCTGCTATTGTTACCCTAAACTCTGATTTAAGGGTGATGGCATTCTAATTTTGGATCAGTGATACACTGACTTCGATGCAATAAATGTATCAGTCCTGAACTTTTTTAAATGTAAGATGTAACTCTGCAAATGTAGTCAACTAGCGATATGCTAACTCTTGAGCCTGGAAGTAATGCTTAGTCACTGCTTTAATAGGTAACAAGAGTGCTAACGTTTGCAGCTCAGATTAGAGCAGACAAACATACTATGTATACATTTCCTTTACTGCTCTCATATTATTTGCTTTGAGATGAAAAAAAGGTGTTGAAAGTCCTAAAGAACACTCCTACTACAGCCCCATACACACTTTAACATGTGGAGATGAAGCTTGACATGCCTGCCTTGCGTCAGAGGTGACATGGATAAGAAGGCAAAAATAAAAGTACAATACAAGTGTGTATCTTATCCCTTGCTTGCCACATAGGGCTGGAAGAAAAGTTAATTACATTCATTTAAGTCCTGTGGAGGAGGGAAAACGGCCTTAGTGTGTCTCATGAAGAGAAAATCAACAATCTTACCATCATTTTGATGCACTTTTTTCAATTATTTATTTTAAAACGCTTAGTGCGTTGAACATGAATACAAAAAAGTTCAAGGTTACATAAATTGTTAGAGTGAAATATTGATGGCTTTCTCACTAACTGACCAAACGCACCCAGCAGACCTGATAAAGGCGGTATATGTGCTCTTGTATGCAGTGCCTACATAGCTGGGGGCTCGTAGCAGCACAGCAATAAGCTGAAATTCCTGCTGAGAGTTGGCAGAGATCCAGGCATTTTATATTTACAGTCATCAGTGTTTTAAGTGGTAAACTCTATCTGACAAGCTGATGCTCTGCGTTACACAGGGCAGCAAACAATAAAAGCAGAATTTGAATAAGGATTGCAGTCTCACAAAAATCTTTGTAGAGTTTCAGTGTGCTACAAAGAGACTTAATGTCTTTCAGCGGAGAAAGAGATGTGAAATTCAGCTTACTTCTGTCAATGCTGATGTATTTTGATGTCAGTAGATGGAAGAAACTGCAGGGAGAGTGATGCAAGAGGGCATTGTTATTACCTACTCAACCATGATGGATTAGAACTGCATTTTAGGCAGCTAAAGTGACTTTCCAATATACGTGCTCACAGCCCATTATGAATTATTTCACATTTTATTACACGTTGTCAGAGTCCTAGCACGTTTTTATGAGCCAGAGTGCACCGCTGAGGAAAAGCAACAAAGAGAGGCAGATGCACAGGCTGGCTTGGCCTGGCAGCAGCACAGCTAGCCAGATGCTACCCGACAGAAACAGAAACCAAGTCACTCTGTCGCAGGGTTTTATAACGTGGACTGCTCTGGGTTCTGTGGCAGACCCCAGTAGAGAGTGAGTGCTGTGTGACACCAGAAGACTTGAAAATGTCATCAAATTCAAAAGAAACAGTCACTGCCAACAGAGTGAGCAATGGCCTGATTCCAAATAACAATGTTAATATGCAAATATTTAGCACTATCCATTACCTGAGCGTTGACTGCCAATTTTTTTCAATTGGCTACTCCCTTACTATCCTCACATGGCAAGTGTATAATACCGCTGGACTAAATACAGCTAAAGAAGATCACGTCTCCTCAACT